>JAMKCH010049077.1:0-99598 GCA_023653785.1 Ophioderma brevispina | reverse complement strand
AGATTTTGACAAATAAAAAATAATAATGAACCAAAATATTCTAGCCTACGTAACACGATAAAAAAAGTTGAAGGAATAAATAACAATAAAAGTAGATCACCCAGGCATAAATAACATCAAATAAGTCAAGTTTCAAAAATTACTCTCAAACACCAGAATTTATATAGCTGAAACATGTATTGAAATACTCATCCTCACAAATATAACACAGTTCGACATTCTTGTGAGATTCATAACCTTACCACTAGAAAACTAAACAACACACAAACTAGAAAAGGAACGAATCAAAAATTAACTCGTATGGGTCTGATATCGTTATTTTCATGTGATTTTTATCAAACGCTAATCTATTTCTAAATTGTGCCCATATTGTAGAACCTGCTTTGTATGGTTTTTTCCTGCATTGTTTTACGCGAATGGGAGCGAATGTATCCAATACCACGCCCATTCGTAAAACTCGGCAAAAGCAGTCGCTCTTCTGAGTTACGAATGGCTGTTATTGTTACTTTCGCTCCATCCGTGCAATACATGGAGGCGAAAAACTAGGGTGACGTCACAGATGTTTGTTAAACGCAGAGAATACGGAAGTGTGTTATTTCGTCTCGTCACAACTTGGCCCAAGATTAACCTTCCTATAGTTTGATTTTTCTTCCTGTCAGTAAACGCATATTGGTACGAATTTATTTGGAGGGGATGTGTAAGAGATCAAAAACTAAAAAGTTTTTTTTTTTTTTTTTTTTTAAAAAAAAAAAAAAAAAAAAAAACAAACTGTTTTTTAAAAAAAAAAACAAAAAAAAACAACAACAAAAAGAACAACAACAACTTTGGTTCAAAGAATCAGATGCTTTAACCATTCACATGACTTTTTGAATCGAATATATAATGGCTTCATACCAGATTCCTGAATAGATTGTCGTAAATGTCTGAGACCCGCTATCGATTGTTTGTGGTCAATCAAGAACGATAAGTGTCATGAACATCGTGGCTGGGTGAAGAGGATGATCAGGGCACTAATATTGTACTCATTATGACTGCCCAAAACTCAAAACAAAAGTACTTAGATTAATGAGTGGACCAAGCTGTCAAATATTAGTTCTCCCGCTATTCTGTAACAAGACGAATAAATGTAAACGTATCGGATTTTCTAATATTCCTTAGACGTAAAAGAAACTTTGGTGAGTACTAATATACTTATTCGTATAATTTTTCTAAATGTTTCAATGCTTCAGAGTTTGTTCAAGTTTGGTGTTTGGAATTTATTTGTGTCATTTGCCTTGTAACATTGCTTCGTGAGCAAAGGGACATTTTTAAATTATGGCCTTACTCTGATCCGATATCGTGACATCAAATTTTGAACACAAAATATGTGCGACCAGGATTTTTTTTAGTTACGAATCGCCAAAGCTGCACCATGACAGACCGCGCCCAGCACCGATTGTTGTTAATATAACATTCTTTTCAGAAATTTTTAAAGCATTGTTGTGTCTTCCTCCCTAGTGAGACACAGGGATCACTTTGTTCACTGCTGTGTAGTCTGTTTTCATGTTGTCGATGTGTCTGATGTTTATTAGGCCTGTAATATCCGCTACTTTTAATGGATTTAAACCAACTTGAGTCATGCGGGAACGTGGTCCCGCATTTGTTGATGAGGTCAAAGTTGCACCTACCCGGTCCAGGGTCATTTAGGTCACGTTGTAAGCTGAAAATAGTAAAATTGACCCGAACTGACAAGTTGAAGTTTAATTATTGGAACCAAACTTGGTTCTGGAATATTACCATGCCACCCTTATTTGAGGTTAAAGTCACATGTCAAGGTCAAGGCCATAGATCATTAACAAACCGCGACTCAATACGACACCCGCGGTCCGAGGACCGCGATATTTGTTTTTTTCAGAAAGTAGTCCACCCAAATTTTTTTGATCCTGTACCTGTGACCTGTGGCCTGTGACACTTTTGACACTTAAAGTAATCGGTTGTCAATCATCATCAGTCGACTGTGCAGCAGGCGATCGCAAGGTTCCTCCAGTCACTTCTGTTTTGGGGCCAATTTGGAGATAGCCTTTGGTTCAACCTGTTTTTGTATCCCCCCAAGAGCTTTTTGATGTAGAGAGATATATGTTCTCTGTCTGCCTGGCTTCCTCTTTCCATGCGGTGGTGTTTAGAAAGCATATACCTAACTAACCTCTCCCTCTGGCATCCTTAGATTATGACCAAGAAAAGTAAGCTGTCTCAGTCTTAACTCGGTTTATCAGAGGCTCCGTACCTGTAGCACATCTATCTATCTAACGGCAGCAGCCGAGATGCTGTTCCCCATGTAGGCGCCAAATGTCACCTGTTTGTCATTAGGGGTTGGGATGTAGATGGATCCCGCTGGATTTCTTCGAGCAATCACCAATGTAGTTAAAGGGCCGGACCCCCTTGGGTTTTTTGGCAGGGTAACTTCCAACATGTGACGCTGAGACTACTTGGTCAATCGCACAATGACGTGACCCGTAAAATCGTGCACGGCGTTGGGCACAGAATATGAAATTGGAGGGATATCTCCTATATCTGTGCTTTGGTCCTGTGCTCGCGCCAGATATGTTTTTTACTCTCATAAGAGCTGGTGTAGGTGCCATCCAGTCTATCCTGTATGCTCTTTCTTCATGGTCCTTGTCTCAGATCCATATAACAGGTACTCTCTACACAGGCCTCTAAAAATTTCAGCTCTGGTTGAATTGGAGATACCATATTGCCATAGTGTTTGAGTTTATGGCAGGCATTCCAAGCTTTGTCCTTTGCGTGACAGGAAAGTCTTCCTTGCCCCGTCGTCAACATAGGACCCTAGATTCTTGAAGTCCTTGACCTCTTTGAGTTTGGCGACCCATCTGCTTTGTGGTGCAGAAAGGTTGATGATCGTCTTCCTCAGTGACAGTCATATTTCATTCTCTTGGCATTTAGTGTAGGCCGCCTTTGTTGTCTGCATCATTCTCAAGTGATTTAGTAGATCTTGTGCACCACAATTCAGAGCAGCTGTTAGAGCTAGATCATCTTCGTAGTCAAGTCCGTGAGATGCTGACCCATGTAACGTCTGGAACGCTTGGGTTTGATGTTGAGTCCTGTTGTCGTTCATGATTTCAAACTCTGTCTGAGGATGTAATCAACCACGACTACAACGAGATAGGGACAAGAGTATCTCCTTGGAGGATTCAGTAGTTGTTCGGATCCCTTTGTGGCCCATCCATGTCTGCACACAGCTATATGGGTTATCATAACATGATTGCATTGCCTTGACAGTCTCCATTGGGTAACACCGAGTTGGCGAGAAGATGCAGCATACATCCCTGTTAACACTGTCAAAGCCTTGGAACAATCTACGAACACAATTGACTGCTTTTCTCTTGAGAATCCTCACTCTCTATGATCCTTCTAGGGCAAGTATCTGAGGTAGTGTTTATCTGCCTTTGCGAAAACCGTCTGGTTCCCGTCTGAGAATGTAATCTATGTGAGGAGTGATACTTTGAGGGCAGCATGGAGTTTGTAGATCTTAGAGGCCATTGTTTGACAGTGAATCCGTCTGTATTTTGGGGTGTTGGCGGTCGCCTTTTCTTTGGTAGAGGATATGAATGATGTTGAAAAGGCATCTGGTTGGTTTCCCATGTAGGTGTTATTACAAATTCTACAGTTTGATTCATGGAAAGTGGGATTCTTCCCGACTACTGCCTGAAGTTGTCGGGACCAGGTGTCGTGGTGTGCTCAGTTTCTCAGGCAGATCTGAAGCTCCTCCATATTGAAAGGCATTCTGGATGGGAAGGGTGTGTGCTACCTTGTGCTTGAAGAAAGTTCATCAGGTTAGTGTTATTCTGAACTGGCTTGCCAGGTAGAGAACTAAAGTGCTGAAACCATGGTTCAGGTCCTCTTCAGTTGTTTCACCTTTGATTGTATAGGTGGTGGAGTAGCCTTCTTATCGGTCAGCTCCCTCAATGCCTCCATGGTAGCAGCATTCTTGTTTTCAGATGTAGGTCCGTCCAGTAGGCTAGACCAACCCATCAGCAATATTGTATAGACCAATGTTGACTCAGAAGGCACAACTTTGAATCAGGGGGCTTTTAACCCTGGTGCTACAGTTGTGAACTATTCATCTGTCAATTAACTAATAGTAGCTGGGATTCGCCAGGCCTCCAGCACCCCTTTTCTTTTGGGAAGGTCCCTTAAACCTTTGCCTTCACCGTGAACACCTGAAGGCAGCAGTTGGCCCCCTTTTCTGTCGGGATGGTCCCTTAGCCTTTTTCGCACACACAAACCAACCTACAAGCCAGCAGGTACTATTTCATCCCTATTGGTTGTGACCTAAGTAATACCTATGGACCCACTTACTCAATAAGGAGATAAAGGAAAGAAAGAAGGGGAGTCACAGCACCATTGGCAACCCACACTGTTTTTGCGGAGAGAAAAAAAGGGAAATAGGGGAGAACGGAAGAACACAAAGAAGGTGGAGGACGCTGTCTCCATTGTGGAAAGAGTCCTGAGACACCCTCCCCCATCTCCTGATGTCCCGGTGGGGTTGCACTTTCACCGCCATACTAGGGTTCTGTGTCCTGTACCCCAGATAGGCATCACGGATTGAGTCGTGACTATCCCGAGGATCAGGCGCCTCTAATTCCTACATTGGGATCATAAACTAGTATCCCAGACAAGCCCCATAAAGTCAACCTGCCAAACCAACCTAATTTGCTCATCTGTCGAGCCACCCAGATTGATTCACCTATCCTACCAACTGGTTGCGAAAGTATTGATAGAGATGAAAAGGAGTAAAGTAGGTAGAGTAGGTAGAGTAGGGAGCACCCAGAGGGAGGAGAATCCCACTGGGGAAATCACACAAACATGTGAGGTGGCATACACTTACTGTTCTAAGGTGTAATCAATTGTGGCAAAGGTAATTTTAAGCTCCCCGGCACTATGTCTGTGCCTCCCTTTAACAGATAGATTTTGGCATTTGGGACTCGATCATGCGCTTGACGTTCAGCATGATTCTGTAACAACATTTTGCAAAAGAATTGACCTTACTCTCCATAATTGTTTGTCAGCACCCAGTTTCGCACCATACAAAATACTGTCACGCATGTTGTTTTGAAGAGGCGTACTTTCATTTCGTTTGGTATATTGTTGACTTCTCCCAACGCCTCCAACTTCCCAAATGCTGCCCAGGCAAAGGCTTTTCGTCTGTTAATGTCTTTAGAACTGGAAGCCATCAAACAACCAGATAATTTGAAGTCAGAGACATGGTTGATGCACTCGCCCATAACTTTAGCTGGAAGTGGGTTGCAGTTGGTATTCCGCATGTAACTCTGTCTTGCACACTGATGTAATGCCCCAGTTCTTCAGCTGCAGCTGGCTGTCTTGATAACTGTGCCCCGAGCTCTAGGATTGAAGCTCCAGGAGGGCATATCGTCAGCGAATTCTAGGTCGTTAGAAGACTTTGGCTGGATACCTCCTGGACGACGTGGATGTGTCATCAATCCGGAATCTGCATCTTTAGTTGCCGTTTGCAGCAAGTCTATAGCACAATTAAAATAAAAGGGAGCGAATACACTCCCTGCATACCCCTGTTGACGAGGAAGGCTCCGAGATATTTCGATCTACCATAACGCGCTTTTGGAATTGCTGTAGAGGAAGCCTATGGCTTTTACCAACCTGTCGGGGATACCATAGTGCCGAAGAACCGGGAACATGACTTTCCTGTTGATCGAGTCAAAGCTTCTTAAAATCGGAAGAATGTGATGGTGAGTGGAGTTGATAACTCTGAAAGGCCTCCATGATTCTCCTCAGGATGTGAACCTGCTGTGAACAGCTTCTACCTGGCCAAAACCAGCTTGGTTGGATCTTAGTGTAGGATCAACATGCTCTCGTATTTTTGTTAACAGGATTTGTTGTATGTGACTTTTGCTGCACTGACATAAAGGTAATCCTTGTAATATTCTCAGCTGAAGGTTCTCCTTTTTAGGCCAAAAAGGAACCATGATGGTTAGTGATCCACTGTTCGGGGGGTGTAAGAGTGGAGAAAACTTCAACGCACACTTGTGGATGACCTGCAACATTACTCCCCACCAATCTGGAGTGCTTCTGATGATATTGCCCAACCGTCCACTCCAGCTGCCCTGTTGGTTTTCATTCCTTGAATTGCTGAAAAGTAAAATTGACCCTAAACTGAAAAGTTTGAGGTCTGTCAATATGCCAGCCTAAAAATTATTAACGACAGTATATGTGTGTTTCCAACACGAGATATTATTTGTTTCCATAGGTGAAATGAAGAACGTTCTGCTGTGGGAAACCGGTAGCATTGGATAGTGGGTTGTGCTTGCACAGGCAATTCGAAATCAGCTTTGGCGAGTGTACGCAAGCGTGAATGGCGGGGTACCAATACTGCTCGCTGATGAAGAGCACGCGCGTGGAGTGTTCTGAAGGTCACTTATAAACATGAAGTTGTGGTATTAGTAGTTCTTACTATTATGGGCACTAGTTCATTGATGGCGATTTTTTTTTAGTTTGTAACACATAAATAAAAAATAAAAAATAAATAAATAAACAAATAATATAATGTTTGAGAAAATTAAACAGGAAGGTAAAAAATAAAGGTTAAATACAGGCGTATGTTCTCAACTCATCGCTTTGTCAAAAACGCTTAGACACATTTCCTGTAATCAGCCGAGATAAATTATCTGGATCATCGCGGGTTATTTTTGTGCAACATGGCAGGCTCAAACAATGCTTGCATGTCCAAAACAGTGCAAATTTGCCTGACACAATTTGCATTTACATTTAAACGTATTTTTACGCCCGTTAATGCAGGAGGGGGTGGGAGTTCAATGGACTCCACGTAACACCCACTCGCCCGAAGGAAGTTTGCACTTAATTTAGGTTATTCCTTATGTAATTCTGCCGAAATAATATAGTCGTGTCCACACGGAGGCTAAGTCACTTATTACCGTTTCTAACTTTGTCGGTATTAGCGTCGGACTTTAGAGGGCAGTGTGGACGCGCACTGATCGGATCTAAATTCTGTCGGTATTAGTATCGGACCTAAAATTGGCAGTGTGGAGGCGCATTAACGGTATTAGCGCTTAGTTCAGACATAACTTTTAAGTCCGATAAGCTTATTACCGTTGTGAAAGTAATCATAGTCCGACAGGTATCATAGTCCGGGCTCCATAGACGACAACGGAATAAAGCGTGAAACTAATGTTGCGTGAAGAATCAACTGAATCGATTGTCCTATTGTTCACCATTGTTCCCGGACTGTGAGCCCGGAGGACTATATCTCCTGCCACACCTGTACTAGCTGACCGTAAGTGGTCCATGACAACTGGCATTGGAGTTATAAACTTTCACCCAAAGAAGGTTAAAATAATGATTAAAATTGAAATAAACGTGAAAACATCGTTACCTATCGAATCTGTTTTATTCATGCACAGGAACCTAAACACCATTGAAAAAACTCTCACAATGACCATTTCAATGGTAATTAATGGCGAAATCAATTCATTTTGGTGAAAATGATTTTCTGTGACAACCAATACAAAAGTAATACAATGTCTAGAGCAGCAGCCCAGAAGGTTTTGATCACACGAACGAGATACCAATATCTGAACACGGGAAAATTCAGAGAAAAATATAACTTTTGCAAATATGAATGTCTGCTGGAGACCCCCAGGAGAGGGGTAAAGTTACTATGGGGATCAAATGTTTGAACTGCTCTAAATCTTATGTAATATACCTGAAATTATTCCTTAGGTAACCAGGAGTAGTTGCTCCATTAACTCATTAACGGTTTGGCCGATTGTATTTTTTTTTTAATGAAAGAGAAGATCATTTAAAAGTCAGACAATTACAAACAAATTCGACCCAAAAAATTCATGCATAAAGCGGCCAGCGCAGAAACGATTTTTGGGCCCAAAGGAACCTTTCTTGGTCAATTAAGTGTTAAATAAGGAACGGACCTGGGGAAAAAGGTGTTATTTTCGGTGCCAAAATCCAACTGCTATGGGTCTAACAAAACAAACAGTCCTGGCCGGTCAAAGGGATACACTACCACTCCAGCGGAAAAATCATATCTATAACAAGGACGTAATGCAACTGGGTCACAATGCCGGTGTGGCAGGAAATATAGTCCTTCGGACTCATAGGCACTTGATTCATTAGTTTCACGCCTCATTCCGTTGTCGTCTATGGAGCCCGAACTATGTGGTCGTACGACAGTCGTAGCCTCTTTCTATCGCCACTTTTGCGTAAAGTTCACACTTACGCATTTACTGCGTTCCGAAATTTAGTATGCACTTAAGATTTTCCTCAAAACTTACGAAAAATCTACGTCTGTCGTAACTAGCACGTACGCTTTTTCCACTACTGTTCATGCCTTCCTGAAACTTAGGCGTAGAATTATGGTAAAGTTACGCGACTATTCCAACCATCTTGAACATGTTCGAGACCCGGGGTCACTGTGTGTGGGTGTGGGGGTGCGTGTTTGTGTGCGCGCGTGTATGTGTGTGAGCGTGTGGTATGTGGTGGGATGTGTATGTGGCAGAGTTGGAGCGAGTCCGGACTCGGACTCGATCGGTGAGTCCGAGTCCGAGTCCGGACTTGGACTCGGACTCATGTTTAGTGGACTCGGACTCAGGCCCCTGTGGACTCGGACTCAGGCCCCCATGGACTCGGACTCGGACCCTGCTGGACTCGGACTTGGACTCAACCCCTGTGGACTCGGACTCAAAGATGAGTCCGGCTGAGTCCGGTAAGAAAATTTCAGCTTAGAATAAAAAAAATTAATTGAAAATGTGTGAGCTAGCCTGCATGAAATCAGCACAAACATGCTTTTATTTTTTAATTATTGCACAAACACGTTTTTTATAATCAATTTCACAGTTATTTCAAAAGTAATTTTTATGTTTCATATTCTTTTTCACTTGTCTTCTTCGGATTAGCTGTTGTGATTATTTATATTTTCTAAGCTGAAGGGTTAAAAAAATAAAAATACATTTGGCTAATTTACATCTTCATAAGGAATGTATTTTTCTCATTGTCGTCGTCGTCGTCCTCCTCCTCCTCCCTATCCCTAACTCCCTAGCAGTTTTCATTCTAAGTACAGCTTAAAATCCTTCAGTGTAAAGTCTAGCCAGCCTCACAAACTTCACAGGGCTACATGTAGTTGCATAACACAGGTCTACATACTACTCAGTCTCACAGAGTGTGAACCTGAAAAAATGCCAGGCCTAATTAAACACAGATCAATTAACAAGTATTTGCCATGGGTGGCCTACTACACCTCACACAACCTTAAATTTTTGTATGAACTACTTAGAACTATCTAGATTCGTACATAATATTTATTTGTATGTGAAACAAATCTCACGTAATTGTCCAATTATGGGACGCGCGTTATATAAGCCGCACATAGGTTAGCATGAAACTAGCTAGAGCTATATAGATACTTGAATTTTCAAAAAAAAAGGCTGAAATTGAAGAGATTCTGATATTTTTATTTAAATTCAAATGTTTTTGAAATAAATTAGATTTGATGAAATTTAGAAATGTCTCTTTCTCATGATCTTAAAATATAATTACAATATTTTTGGGAAAATAGTTTTAATGTGTGACTGAATACATCATACTCATAGTCAATCACGTCAGGTATATGGGCTATTTTCTGGTAATTTGACTAGTGATCAGCTAACATGACCATAATTAAATGTTATTTGAAAAAAGTAACTACAGCGGTCTGATTATTTTGTTGGACAGGCACGAACACAAGCACGCATGGTCTGCGTGAGCCAGAAGGAATGTTGCACCTCGTTTCTAGATGCGTAATTGGTCAAAGTAATCATATGTGTTGCTTGTTGCGCTTACACGAGGTGGGCCAAAAACTCCTGTCCAAGTAATTTTCAATCCCAGTATAATTTTAAATTAGCACTATTTAGGTGTCAGAATTAGTTCTAGCCCAGCCTCAAGCCCACATTCTCTGGACTTGGACTCGGACTCAGGTCCAATGGACTCAGGACTCAGACATTGTGACTCGGACTCGGGCCCGATGGACTCGGACTCGGCTTTGGACTCATGAGTCCGGACTCGCTCCAACACTGGTATGTGGTGGGGTGTACATGTATGTGTGTGTATGTGTTTTTGTGGGTTTTATTTTTGTTTTGTTTTCTTTCGCTCAGTGTCACCCAATGACCGATTTTCAAAACTAATTTGAAATAATTATGTATAGGCCTATAATCTCTTGTCGAATTTTATCACAATTCCAAAACATAGATTTCTTTAAAAATAAAAATATGCCTCTTTTTTGTATTTCAACCTCACATTTTTAGGGGCGTGTCTACAAAAGACATCCGAGCTTTGAGCACATCACCGTTACTTCTAAAGTTGAGTGACCCCCTTCCCCAAATTGAAAGTATGAGAAGGTGGCGTGGTCTAGCGGTTAGCAAGCTTACCTCCGGAGCAAAGGGTCCTCGGTTCGAATCTCAGTGGGACCACTTGCTGGATTTAATTCGGGAACTCAATTTGGGATTTAATTTGTATAACAGATATTGATTAAAACCTGAATACCACTTTCTCCATGGTTCATTTGAAATGGGCAAAGGAACCACGAAAGCTTGCACTTCCCATCCGGTGTGTGTTTCGTATAGTGCTTGAATGTTGCAATATGGCGCTGTTAAGCTGCTGCCTCAAAGTTGCATTGTTTCTGTCTAGTAATTATTAAGTTGTAAAGTCTCTAGCAATTATACTTACATGTCCCACGAGTTTGAGATTAAAATAAACCTTGATTATTATTATTATAAGTATGTCAGATTAGGAAGTGATTATTTAGTATAGCATGTCTAAATTGTGAAACTTATAAAAATATAGGGTTATTTTCATGAGGAATATTACGTGTTGCTTCTTTAGTGTAGGCCTAGGATGAACACGTCACACGACATCTTTATTATGCAAGCTTAAAGGCACTGGCCAGATTTAAGGGTATGCAGAGAAAGTTTTCTTGTATAATTATTACACCAAGCGTATCGAACTACATCGGCATTATAAAGAAACGTAAACATGTTATTGTGAGGTGTTGTTTGGTAAAAAAATCAAATGCTTAAATTACTGTCTACAAGAATAACTTCTCTTGTGCATGAGTATATTGACACACAAGTATATTAGTTATGTTATCTAATGGAGACGAAAACTATATAGGCCTATACCCTATTGTGTGTTTGCTTTTGAAGATACACATATACGCGCGATGTCGTCAAGCGTCTTACGTGTTTTGAGGAGTGGGATCATCAATTCGACATGAGTGATGATATAGCTGTTAGAGTAAGGGTTGGGTAGCAGTTTGTAGCATCAATGTTTACAGCCAGACAAAGAGTAAACCCTGTAACCTGTTTTACATCTAAAGTGGTCACAGAAATGAAAATAACCAGCTCTTTTTTTTTTTTTTTTTTTTAAAATATAGGGTTATTTTCATGAGGAATATTACGTGTTGCTTCTTTAGTGTAGGCCTAGGATGAACACGTCACACGACATCGTTATTATGCAAGCTTAAAGGCACTGGCCAGATTTAAGGGTATGCAGAGAAAGTTTTCTTGTATAATTATTACACCAAGCGTATCGAACTACATCGGCATTATAAAGAAACGTAAACATGTTATTGTGAGGTGTTGTTTGGTAAAAAAATCAAATGCTTAAATTACTGTCTACAAGAATAACTTCTCTTGTGCATGAGTATATTGACACACAAGTATATTAGTTATGTTATCTAATGGAGACGAAAACTATATAGGCCTATACCCTATTGTGTGTGTGCTGATATAGCTGTTAGAGTAAGGGTTGGGTAGCAGTTTGTAGCATCAATGTTTACAGCCAGACAAAGAGTAAACCCTGTAACCTGTTTTACATCTAAAGTGGTCACAGAAATGAAAATAACCAGCTCCTGCTCGCAGAGATATAACTGACTGAAATAGTTACTATAATTAAACATTAATACAAAACTAATTGATTAATAACCGTGATGAAAAAGAAGTGAAGCACAGGAGCTATATGAAGGAAATAAAATATTTTGAAGAGTTAGCACAAACATATACACACGCGCGAACAAAAAAATGAACGAATCAGACCAAGTTGACCGACAATCAATCGAACCCTGTCCGAGTGTTTTCATATTTGTTAAAGTTATAGATACCACACAATTAAACCATTCATACCTGATGATTAATATCAATCAATGATTGAAATGACCTCTCCGCATGGAAGAAAGAGATAAGAAGGAAGCACAGCGACTTCCACCGTCCGATTTTAATACAGGGTGAGTCAAAAAGATTTACCCCCAAAAATATGAAAAATATTTAAAAAGTTTACAAATTGATTTTTATATATGAAAACAATAGCTCGTTATATCCACTATAATTGGTAAAAAAAGTCGAAGGTTTACCTTATTCCATATTGTGGATATGATAAATTAATGGAAAGCCGCCAATATTGACCACGGTTGTACAATTCCTCACGTCCACAGAAGTAGTAAGGCCATTGAGTTACTGCCATCTAAATGCTTAATAACCTTTGTTTCTCTAAAGTAACCATTACCTAATACATACTAACTGTTGTTGATAACATTTCTTAACAATTTCTTAGTCAATGCCAGTAGCGTAACACGGGGAACAGGGAGAAACACCCCCATGGGTATCAAAGCAAAGAATGTCAAGGCGTAATTGTGTAGTGTCATCCCAAGTCTCAACAGTGATTCCGCAGACATGGTAAAATTGGGTGCCAGTCTTTAAGTTGGCATAACTTCTCATTGCAAAGTTCAACAACCAAGATTAAAAAATTCTCTACTATGTGAAACAATCTTGTTTCATATATCATAGCCAATACATTCTGTAGATTTTTCACTGCTGCAGTGAATAATAAAAATGAGTGTAAATCACCCTGTATGTTTATCCATTCACCCGCACAAAAGGAAGGGATTCGACAGCGGACCTTTGATCGTAATCCCTCTGCCGCAATCGATGATTGGCGAGCAATCATTACTGGAGATTTTTTTGAACTCTATATGCGAACACTTAAAGTATAAAAGTATATTGCATATTACAACATGTTCCGGCTGTCTTCGGTGTGTATTTGTTGCTGTTTTCGTTAAATACGCAATGTTTGTACATCGTAATGCGTTCAGCTCTAGTGCCAAGAATGCCCAGTGTGAAAAATAAAGGATGAAAGTTTGATTAAATGTGAACGCGTTGACTGAGGATCTTGGATTTTCGTTGGGCACCCATGCTGGTTCCAGGGGTTCTTCAAGTGACTCCTAACGGGACCAATTTTCAGTAAAAATATACCTGGCCCCTAATGGAACCATTTCTTTGAAATTATACTAGTTTTCAGTGAAAATATACACCTAACGGTACAGCAGTAACATAACATCCTTACTCTGCTATTTTAAATATATTTTCCACTAGTATTATACCAGTTATATACTCTCTTTTGTCCACATATAATGTATTACAAACATCTTTACTTGTATGCAAAATATTTTTGATTAATATTGTAACAATTAATTTTTCACTGTACTGCATTATTTACATAATTATTTATCATATTGTTTTTGCTGTATTCTATGATGAACAAATAAAGATTGATTGAAGATAATTTGTAGTGATTGCGGGATTTGTTCATAATACGGCCAAGCTTTAAAAAGTGCTCTAGTTTTCGAGTTACCCTATCCCCTCGTTACAACTAAACACAATCAACTTTATTTGAAGGATAAATATATGAGATTTAAGAAAATGATGGTTGTGGTTGAAATATTTGGTGGCAGGGATGATTTCTAGGCCGAAAAACGCATTTTGGGGTACATATTAAGCGAAATTAGTAGTTTTTATTTTGTTTTAAGTATCTTGTTTTTATGGTATTATTTTTGTTATTCGTATATGTTTTATACATTGCATAAAGGGTTCAGGTAATACTCGTTGTGGTGACATGTGATAAAAAGGATGTTTTTTTTGGGGGAAAGGGTGATTTGGGGGCTAAAAATCTGATCCTTTATATATTGCATAAAACTGAAATCTATAAGATAAATGGTAGCGATTGATAGTATTGCATAATGATTAAAATTGGTTTTGCCAAGAAATTAATAAATCTTGATTTTCTTAATTTTGTTAGCTCAAAAACGTGATTTATAGACCCAAAAAACACCCCTGCCACCAAAGTTTTTGACCACAACCATCATTTTTTTAAAGATAAGTTATTACTATCTTTTGAATAGAAATGAATGCGTTTTGTTGTACCGAGGGAGGGGTTGTCGACAATTTTGCAGTCAAACCGATCCCCAAATTCAAGAAAAAATGACACTTGTGTTACTCCCAAGAAAACATACACACTTGCTGATATGTTTAGGTTAATTTTCTATTGTATCATTTAACCGTCACAATTTACAACTGAATCTGTACCCCTAGCGGGACTAGAACTTGATGTATGTGAATTGATACCCCCTAGCGGTAGTCCCGCATTTTCAGCTAGTCCTCCTTTTGGAACGAGCATGGGTTCCCGACCCCCCAAATCGAAGAACCCCCCGGGCGTGGACCGTTTCATGTAAGCCGACCCATATGTTAGTTTTCTTAGCAGCATTCATCGCGTGCTGATTCGTTGATTTCCCGATGACCGGAATCTTACGCAGTGAAGAATAGAAGAAACAACAACAACATGCGGATTTTCTCGGGGCGAGAAAAAAATAGGATTAGGATTATCCTGGAAACAAACTTTGAGATGATATAGCCAGTTAGACAGTAAGACTTTGTTGCACTCAAATGACGAAAATAATTTTGTACCGTCTAATATATTCATGACTTGTTTATCATTAATCCAATGAAAAAAGAGAAAAAGAAAGACCAAGAGTCCTACAAAACAAAACCAAGATACAAAAAAGTCCTAACTCCCCCGAGGCATGACCGGGGGACGAGGCCACTTGGGTCGCCAAAATGTCCTTTACAATATTAGGCACACAAATAACCACCAGCACAATTTAATACCAGCGGTGATGCTGGTCTGTCTACTACTGCCCTACACCCTAAACCTCAGGGATCCAAAAAATAAAACCCCCAGGACTGCAGTCAGTGACCAACACAAAAAAGAAAAAAGATTCAAATCTAAAACTCACCCGCCTTAACACTTAAGTGACCAAGGGTTTTCACTCCGTTGGTGCCAAGGGGCGGGGGGGGGGGGGTCGGGGGGGGGGGGGGGGGGGGGGGGCAGGGGGACGCCCCCCCCCACAAGGAAAAACCACTTTTCCCGGTGGATTGTTGACGAATTTATACACATTGGAGAGTATAGGACAAACCCCAAATCAGAGCATAAAAAATGAAAATTATTTGGGCGGAAATTAGGGGCAAAACATTGTTTTTTCCCAAAACACGCGAACAATGGGCAAACAGACGGAAATTTCAAATGAGCTGTGTTGTGCTACATCAAACTTTTTGAAAACACTTATTTTATGTTGATATCTACTTCTAGAAGACCAAACTACATATATGTTTAACACAAAACTGCAGTTTTAAGGAATCCTGTATTTTACGGGGGTTGCAAAATACACGTCATTTCCCATAGGACTTTGTACAGTAACGGTTTAGCAACGTCCACAATGAAAGGTTTGTTTTCAGCACCGAAAGGGTTAATTATTTAATGTTACTTAAATGTTTACTTTTATGTATGTGTGACAATATCAGCCAAAAAAAAATGGGTTGCTCTTTTGATTTTTAGAAATATTCTCAGATGCCTTCCGTTAGTGCCCAAGAGGGGGGGGGTTCCATGGGACCTCCCAATAACTCATTACGGCTTGGCGATTTTTAATTATTTTGGTATGAAAAGAAGCGCATTTAAAAAGTAAGCGACAATACAAAAAATATCGGCGCAAAATCCCACGCCCAAAGCGGCCAGCGCGAAAACAAATTTGGATGATCCCTAGGAACCCCCCCCCCCCCCTTGGTCACTTAAGTGGTTAAGATTCAATCCGTTTGATTTCAAAGCATATCCAACAGGATCCAATGTTAATAGAGCAAAGACCATTTCAAATCCCAACATGGATTGTCACTAAATACAACCCCAAGCTCAACCCTCAAACCACGAAATCCAGAGTGCCGAGAGGGCCCCTCTAGAGAGGGGGTAAACCCCCAACTGTTAATCAAAACCTTGATTTACTTTTGTTTTTCCTATTCCATTTCCAGATCTCAATAGAGGCTCCCATTTCTGTACATGGCCACCATAATTTCTTTCTAAAAGCAATTTGTTTTCACTTTTTCATGAAGATAAACCATTCTTTAATTGGAACATAGTTTAACATATGTACCCTGCATTTATAAATATTTCTTGTGCACAATTTGAAGCATACCGGGAAAGCATATAATTAAAGACGAATAACCACTATATCCTCTCCTCATAAATACCCAGCATATTTCCGAATATGAATGTTCATATGGATATTTCACTACACACATGATCTCAGCAACAAACCGTTATATAACAGGTACGATTTGTTGCATCAGCCAGAATTTTCAATTTTTAGTGCAAAAAGTCGTATCTACACCCAAAATCGGCATATGTAGCCTAATACTCTGCCAATAAATTGGGCTTCTAAAGTGTGGTCTTGTAAAATAATTATGTATTGAGTAATAATGAGTGGAGAGAAGGTCGAACACATTGTTGATAATATAGTATGGCTTTTTGTGCCCAAACATTAGAACAAACTTTGGTAAAAAATGAAAAATGCACTTAGGACCAAAAATTTGGAGAATTATTTATCCAAACCCTTATTAAAACCATAGGTGTGTCAGGAAAATGTTATTGAGGGGGCTGGACTAAGATGTGATTAGAACCATGAGAGCGAAGCGAGCGGAACGAGCGGAGCGAAAAAAACTAACGGGTGGGTCCAGGGCGCCGGCCTTAGGGCCCCTGGTGGGTCCAGGGGCAAACGGCCCGGCGGGGGTCCAGGCGGAGAGCCCCGGAAGCTCTGAGGTTTAGGGTTTTCAAGAAAAACCTGAAAAGCACTTCCTTGAGACTTTCTCAGACACTTTGTGATCCGCATTTGCATGAAAAAAATCAGAAAATGTACCATAAAAATCATCCATGTGTTCACTTGCTAAGCCGAGTTTTGAAGGTGATGTTATAAGCAAATTAATGTCAGACCAATCGTAGCGAAACAGTCAGTAACATGTTACTTGTTTTTTAGAACACTGAATCTACTAATCATATCGTAGAATAGAACTCACTAAGTAAAATCAAAAGTGATCGAGTTAACCGATAGATTTCGGTATGCATGTTGTCTACCAGATGACAATAGAATCATGGATTAATAGTTGCACAACTTACAGACATTAAAGATGTTGACAAAATAACTTTTGAAGTACTTCGATTGAAGTATACAATGGTATAGGACGGGTGGTCGCACCAAGTCGCAGTTATATTTTTGTCCGTGATTTTCGGAATGGATTCCATCAACAAAGTATCAATCATCAAATCTTCAGCTGACGACATAGGCCTATACTGATATATTTTGCCCATTTCGTTATTTGTGTTTCGTTGACTGTATTTACCATAGTTCATGTTTTGTTTGAAAAGGGTGGTAAATTAAAATCATTCATGATTTCGCGAAAAAAGGGGGTACTATTTTTGCCCTAAAAATTCGCGATTTTGCACTAAAAAGGGGTGTTTTTTTAAACCAAAAAAACGCGAAAAGGGGGTGTTCTCAATTCCTACGAACGAGCATGGGTACCCGACAGTAAGAGGAGTGACGGTACCGGTTATTGATCTCTTAAGTCTTACTTTATACCTTGCAATGAGATCATTCTTGAAATATTAAGTATCTTTAAAGGAATACATCATACTCGTAATTAAACTTTGCACTGTGCTACTTTATAAACTTGCAACCTCAATCAAAACAAGGTAACTGCGCTTCGATTCCAAGAAACATTAGGCTACATCATAGCATGTTGTTGGTTACCCAATTAAAGTGCATATGCAGATACCTATAGAACATTCTAGCTGTGTCCCCCGACTCTCGAATACTTCCATTAGCTTCTCGAACGTGCACAGAATCTTATCATTTAAATAAAGTATTTTTAGTGTTTAGAAAGTATGGATACAAACATGTTTAGATTATGGCTAAGCATGTTTAAATCGTAAACATATTTTGAATTTAAACACTAGGGCATCATAAATCATGAACGTGTTCAGGATTTAACATTTTTAGTCACAATGTACACGTTCTTGTCCATACTTTCTAAACATTTACAGTGTATAAAATAGTATGTTACCATGAGTACATGTGATCTTACGTACATTTCTAGAGCACACTATTAGCTGTTATTATATTGCAATTGTGCAAGGTTTGTCAATTCTTCACAGATTCGCATTCAGTCATTTCCTCTTTTTTTGTACAGATCGCCAACGCCGCAAAATAATATTTTGATATCGTTAAGCTTTTGATATCGTGAAGCTTTTGCAACTGTTTTTGTTTTTTAAAACAATCGTTTACAAAAATTAAAATGGTCGTATGTTGTGACAGGATTACTAGTTTTCCCGTGTAGTGCAACCAAGTCGTATCTACCAGTTACGGTTTTGTTGCACTCAACATAAATCCAATTTTGAATGTAACAAAGTCGTATCTACACCAGGCCTATTTAGCCTAATAACTCTGCAATACGTTGAGACTGTCACTTGAATTGTATATCAAATTATGCATAATGACCTCCTTTTTCATTATATAAATTACTCAATTTCGCCAAAAATGTCAGTTACGACTTTGTTGCACTCACGTGACGATATATATATATATATATATATATATATATATATATATATATATATATACGTAGATCGATACGACTTGGGACATATTACGACTTCCGACATTATTCAATGAATCTTAGTACGACTTATGACATCGGCTAATAAATATTGAAGTTAAATATAAATTTACGCCATGACATTGTTGATGGTGTAGTCTTGATATTTAACGATTTTATTGCATTTAGACTGCGTTTCAGTCTTTATTTTGCAAGTATTTTTACAGCCTTATGTCTCAAGTAAACAGGGACGAGAATGTTGTAAGGAATGTCCGACTTTTTTTTTTTTTTTTTTTTTTCGGACGATGCTGAAAATATATATATATATATATATATATATATATATATATATATAATATATATATATATATATATATATCTTCACGAGTCTTCCAAACAGACCAATCGACCATTTTGGCGAAATTGAGTTTTTTGCATACTATGATGTATTTAAAATATAATATGATGATATTATATCAGGAGCTCTTTTCATATTGAGCAAGAATAGCATTCCAATGTGTAGTTTTTTCACTTTTGGAAATCATACCCAAACGCCAAATGAAGGTCTTCCAAACAGACCAAACTGCATTCTTCTGCTTGCTGTACCTAAAAACGACCATGACCAACGTACGACAGCCTATAAAGTGACCTATCGATCAATGGGATATTGCGAGATTAACCCTCGTCCAACCAAGGGTTTTTGTACTACGTTCACGACCGGGGGTGGGTGGTTACCACCCCCTGATTTTTTCGTAATTAAGCGACAAACATCATCTTGTTGGTATCAGTGTGTAGCTACATATATCCTTTCTTCAAATCAAGTACAAACATATAAAGTT
Source organism: Ophioderma brevispina (assembly GCA_023653785.1). Taxonomy (NCBI): domain Eukaryota; kingdom Metazoa; phylum Echinodermata; class Ophiuroidea; order Amphilepidida; family Ophiodermatidae; genus Ophioderma; species Ophioderma brevispina. Next base: position 79,923 of record JAMKCH010049077.1, on the reverse strand, counting down.
TTAACAATATGACGTCATAGTGACGTCATGACTGAGAGTTTATTTTACGCAAATTTGTAAGCAAATCGCCAAAATCGAGGTTTTTTCGACCGTTTTTGCCATTCATGCAAGCAAAATTGGTATTTATTTGGCAATGATGGGTGCCAAAGTAAGCATACACATGTTATTACTCTAAATAATAAGAAAATAATAAGAAAAAAATACAAGTATTTGCTTACAGTAGCATCATACTTACATAAAGTACCATTTTTTGGCATTTTACACAGTAAAGTATAGGAAGGTGGCAACCACCCCCCCTTCCGACTTTGACGGGACGCCCTGACCTCCCTGAAGGTGGTACCTCCAATTTTTTTCGCTGAAATGACCGCAAAGGATGAACTTACAATCAAATAAAAGCCTTAGATCGTATTCGTTTGTGTTTTTGTGCGACAGGGGATCATCCATTAGGGGCGGTGGTACCGTACCCCCCCCCCCTTGGTTGGACCAGGGTTAACTGGCTGGCCTAGAAGTCTGGTTGAAGTTGATATTAGTACAACTTGTGTAGCTGTATCTGAGGCGATAATGATCAATTTTGCAGTATTTTACATAGGCAGCAAATCTGCCAAATAATTACTGTAAAAATTAATTCAATCAAAACACTTCAAAGTTATATATATTTGGCGAGTTATTACAGAGCTTGTGTTTTTAGCCTATCCAAAATCCTCTTGTTTTAGTCCGTTCATGTTTTTGTATTTTGTTCATTTGAATTCGCAATATATTAATATATATATATTTGATTCCCAGTTAGGTATAGGCTAATTACTTGATTAATTTACACCTAAATTAAGATCAATAATGTAATGTAAAACATAGTACCTCAAAATTTCTCTTTTTCCTCTTTTCGTTGCCCTATATACCCAATACAAACTTTAGTCCATATTTAACCCTAAAATCAGTTGTGTTCAATCAAATGGGGTCATTTTATTTTTAGTCGGTGCATATTTAACTGTGTACCTACAACACTAATTCGAGTTCCATCAACTTAGTTGATTAAGAATTTAACTAACTTCATAATTTCTCTGTGTACTTATAGACCTATCCTAAATAAGCGCAATAAAGTAGTGTGATTTTGAGTACATGTAGCCAAATTATTATGAATTGTGTTGATTAAAGCATTTGCAGGTATCTCAATTAAAATATATGAAGATTGAATGCAATCCGATTACACTTAATTTTATTGAGTAGATACACTGTTAAGAATGATCAGTAAAATAACGGCGTTTTGACTGGCAGCTGGGACTCATAACTGAAAACGCCGTTATTTGACAGTTATTTGCCGGTTTCGAGTCACTTTTTACAGTTATTTGCACGTTGCGAGTCCCGACTAACAGTTAAAACGACTTTTTTTAAGAACATTTTTAACAGTGTTCAGGAAATTATTATTTTTTATTGTACCCTTTTAAAGGTGCTACGAGAGATTTTGGCGCATTCACATATTGTGTTATACAGCCTGTCTAAAAAATGGTACAATCAATAACCGGTTTTTTTCATTATAATGTCTCAACATAAGTAAGTCGTTTTGTACATCACATTAAAGAGAAAAGACCAGGCTTTCCAGTATTTTTTCATCTCATTTGCTTGTTTCAATCGAGAGATAACTCCAGTTTACTGCGAAAAACAAAATCGAGTTTGTGCCACTTTCTGGTTCAGTGAAATCGGTGAAAGAATCAGTTAAACATAAGTTATTCACATTTGAACAGATGAAAATCTTAACTTAATAAAGAAACTCTAAAAGATACGAAAACAGTTACGTAATGGTGGAAGTTATGATCAGTATGTTCTGGCTTTAAGATAAAGTGAATAACATTCGACATACTATTGTTTGTTAGAAGAGACCCATGAGCATGATACAGCAACCTGGAGGAGAGAGTTTTTATGGTTTTGAAGTATCATGACACGCAAATCCCTACCAACACCTTGATACTTTGTTTCCAAATTCAAATTTTTATTGATTTCAACAATTAGTAAATACACAAAGATAGTGCAATATTTTAAAACCATTTCTTTGGATTTGGAGTGTTTATTTTGGTTGCAATTACATTCCTTCTGGTATGATACCAATTTTGTAATAAATTCAAAGCTTCATTTCATTGACGTGCAATAAATATTTGTATTGTTTATTATTTATGAAAAGATATTTATCATTGAACTGATTATGTGGACTATTAACACTTGTGTTGATAAAACTAGACTTCCTTTGTTTACTTTAATCTGTGTTTTGTTTCTTTTGTCAAGTTGCAATGAGCTTCAAGACAGCATGGCATAACTGCGCGAAAGAACTCTGCCCATGCATAAAAGTGGCACAAAATCGATTTTGGTGTATCGCAGTAAATTGCTTATATCTCTGGATTGACAAGAGCAAATAAGATGAAACAAACACCACTGAAAAGCCTGGTCATTGTTCTTTATTATTATGCCAAATAAGAATGAGTTATTTTGAGATTTCATATTTAACCATTTTTTTCTGATTGTACCACTTTTTTGAGACAGGCTGTATTGATTCCATATGGATAAGATCCCCAAAAGATTGCTGGACATAATATTTGCCTAGAGATATGCCTTGAAACGAAAATAAATGCGATGTTGATTTGCTGAATTTCAATACAAAACATAGGCTGAATTTTAGTATTTGCTCCTATAGTAAGAAATTTCACATTTTTGTACCATAGAAAGGATTTTCAGCTTAATTCTTTCACATGGGGACATTTATTTAGAAAAAGCTTTACATTATTGCAAAAGTCAGATTTTTCACATTTTTAAGCACACCTGTTATGTGAAATCTCTCGTTGTACCTTTAAGGCACATAAACAATTTCAGTAACGAAATGTGCTTAACATGAGGAAATTCTCATTTTGCATTTTCAATAAATACCACTTTGATAATCGGAAAAAAAAAAAAAAAAAAAAAAAAAAAAAAAAAAAAAAAAAAAAAAAAAAAAAAAAAAAAAAAAAAAAAAAAAAAAAAAAAAAAAAAAAAAAAAAAAAAAAAAAAAAAAAAAAAAAAAAAAAAAAAAAAAAAAAAAAAAAAAAAAAAAAATTTTATATATATATATATATATATATATATATATATATATATATATATATATATATATATATATATATACTAATAACTGTGTAAAATAACTAAGCTCAAATCGAAGTCCTTCATATAGAAAATTACAACTTTGTTTTAAAATTCCGGATCCGGGCTCTTTGTTATACACGGTATCCTATGGCACTGTTATACTGTGCATAATTGTTACTGCATGAAAAACGAAAAATCCGATTCATCTCTAACTTTGGAATTAAGCATTTTAGACACCGTCAGACACCAACAGACACCGTAAAAAATTAAAATTAAGTAACTGATTAAATCAATTCTGATTACAAAATAAACAATTTAAAACCTTATCAGCCCTCTTTTCTATCTTCATTGGCACATTATTTTGCATCTAAGAGAAGATGGTGCCTAAGAAAATCGTACAAAAGCTTAGCTTTTTCTAGCGCCCTCCACAGGCAAATGTATGTTCAATACCACCGTCTGAGGTGATCGATCGACTCTTGAGTACGCATTCGAATTCTTTGTCATAGAAACATGGGACGTTTTAAGTTTTTCCAAACAGGCCAATCGCTTTGTAATTAAATTTGACAAGGAAAACAAAGGATACTTGAATGGAAAGCGTGATCAAAATGAAGAACGTTTCATGTCTACAATGTACACATAAAATCATTTTCCTAATATGTTTCAAATTTTAGATATACAAATTCATAATTATCTAAAACTTCAATCGCCGATATCTCGAAATATGATTTTGGTCGATTGGCCTGTTTGGAAGTGTGAGTCAATAAAAACCCTACATTCAGGAAAGATTTTTTCTTCAAAAGTTTTCTTTGGTTGTTTACAGGGATAAAAACAGGCTATCAGAAGATTTTTATTTGGTCTCTTTCGGATGTCAATTTTGTGGAGAGACCTAAAAATTCCGTTTGGCCGTTTTTAGCAATACAATGCGGAGAGACTGACACCGACGTATACCATAACACATTATAGCAAAGACAATTCACACATGCAATTTCAGATGGTATCGATTTCTTCTCGACAAAAACATATCAGTTTGAATAAAACTGTCTATTGTGCAACAAAATTATAAGTAAAATATCTTCAACAAATTAAATTACCATTGTTCAATCATAAAGAGTCAGTTATTGAATATCACTCCATATCAATATCTCAGTTCATGAACATAATGAAACTGCTCAAAGATTGTTTTACATCTCTAAGGTAATTATTTTGCACGGATACAGTATACTCAGCGTCCATAAATTGCGAGGAGAACTCAAGTTGAAGTTTTCTGTAAATAAATTGGAATTAAAACTTAAAGGGATTTATTGGCATGAATCTATCGGCACATATATAATGAAATAACCCTAAATAAGACGTACCAGATGGTTTTCATGGTCATTGGAGTATTCCTTGCGAAAAAAATCCAGATTATTCCGACAAATGTCACGACTGTACAACAATCATGGAAGCTGCCATCTTTATTCCCTGTGCTATATTTACAACGCCGCACGCAATACCGAAACAAAAGCCAGAGTGATATATTTCGCAAGGAATACTCCAATGACCATGAAAACCATCTGGTACGTCTTATTTAGGGATATTTCATTACATATGTGCCGATAGATTCATGCCAATAAATCCCTTTAAAATTCAATATCGCACTGTCTTTTTTTTTCGTTTTTGTTTTTCCCAAGTTTCGTTGTAGGTTAAAACCATTAAATCTTGCTGAACCAAAGTAAACTGTGGTCTTACACCAGCAATCTTGACTTTTTTATTTGGGATTTATTTTTTTCACTCAGCATTTTCCTGGTAATCACCGAGATATTATTTTTATAATCCTTCAATTATTCTCCCACCTTCTATTGTATGACAATAATTTGGAGTTAAATGTTTTACTCGAATCACTGCTGAAGACCATGTTACTCTATGTAAACGATGTATCTTTGTTTGACTCAAAATCGGCCAGAGAAGGATTTTTAAGTGTCTCAACAAAATAGGCATAACTTCTTCCTCCAAAGTCCAAATGACACCAAATAAGCGTTTTCTGAAAGCCTGTTTATCCCTCTTTATAACCAAAGCAAACATTTGAGCAAAAATAATTCTTCACTATTTTAATTATTTCTTTATTCTGAATGTATGTTGTTTTTTTTACTCACACTGTATATTCTAATTTTCAGGATCATATCGCCTGGTCGGGAGGCCGAATGAAAATGAAGGAGTACTACAGGTTTATCACGAGGGCCAATGGGGAACCATTTGTCGACCGCTTAATCGTTTTAGAGAATTGGCTTGTCAACGACTGGGTTTTTCCAGGGCCGTAGAAGAAGGACCAACGTCCGCGCGCAATACATATTACTTCGGATGGAGTCTAGATGTAAATACCAAAATGTGGATTGATGTGAAAGGCTGCCTTCCTGATGTGAATAGCGTTGAGACGTGTCTCACTCCATATTTAAATGGTCTAATCTGTAGAGAAATCTACGTTATCAAGTGCTTGTAGTTGCCAGACCCTTAGCCAGAATAATCGCAACTATGTTTTATGTAATTTACATATTAAATCAACCCGAGGCTCAAAACTATTCCTTATTTTAATCCTATGAGCTCCATCAATAATTGGCACCATTTTTTATCCAAATCGGAGTAATTTTTAAATTTGACCCCTGTACAACTGAAAATGACCGTTTTTATTGATTTTTGCTGTTTTTAGCCTATAACTCCAAAACTTTCGACCGCAGATAGTGCAAACTATACCTTTTTGGAATCCTTATGATTAAACTATTACTTGGTATACTTTTCAACATGATTGGATCAATTTCAAAATTTGACCCCTGTTATTGACTTTTGACTCCTAAAACCATTTCCCCACCCTCTACGATAACTCACTTTTTTTTGTAATGTTGAAACACTTTACCCACCCTACCAAAATCAGTTGAAATCAGCTTCTTTAAAATTTTTTTCACAGATGAAACTTACTTTAGAGATACTAATACCAAATATATTCGGCCTTTTACTGTATTTCCAGACACCACGGGTCAATGTGTTCATTTCACCCGCTGAGGGAAGAGCTGGGAAATACACGCACGATTGGTTCCATGGCCTTGCCTATAACAATGACAATATTGATTGATACCGCAGCAATCACACAGAGACAATTGAGCATAAACATTTGATTTATATTTTTTGTGTTATTTTTATTTTCGTAGACTTGACCGTTTCGTATGTTCCTGTAATTTAATTTTGTTGAATTATGAAAGAAAATAATGTAACCTTTGAAAACTGAGAAAATCAGAGCTGTCCATTTCCAATAGCATTATTTGCGGTAGAATTTTAGCCCGACTTTGCATCTAAAATCTGTATCATTTGATTTGTTTGAAAAATTACAATTTTACATTTAATATCAACCATTACCGACTTAAGCATGCTAGTTTAGGCATATCTATCTGATTACTCCTATTTCAAACAATTTCAAAAATGGTAACAACGCGAAATCCAACAAAAATGTACTTTGACCAAATCTATTTTACACTTTTTCATAGCGGTCATTCGAAGTCAGGTGGTTGCTGAGAAGAAAATAAGCAGTATTTGTGTGACCTGCGCTTTGATTGATTAAAACGTTTCCCGGACTTTGGGTCACTTCTGACCCAGATTCACCTCAGTGGTTCCATTGTTTTAGGCCAGTTAACCTTGACAATTTTTCAAAACTAGCGAGACAGAGCAATTTTGACCGCAGACGACCATAGATTTTCTAGCCAGAGTGTCTCGCCGCGAGGCCGTTTATCAATGAAACTGCAACCCGATATCAGCTCATGTGCCCACACATGTTTGCCGACGGGAGGTCAGTAATTGCCAATCTTTATCGCTAAAGTCCCTGGTGTGTGAGGCCTGTGAATGTGCCTAGCACGGGTCCAGGGAAAGGGTTTTAAGATACCACCGGGTTTAACACGGACGTACTTCATCATTTTAGTGTTGGTTGGTATGTCAATGAAACAGTTCCCGTAGGACTTTGGTGCTAAAGTTGATTTTATTGCTGTTTTTCATTCAATAGGGACCAGACAGTCAGAAAATGATGGGGTGCCCATTTTCGGACTGCTTCCCCCTTCCTCAAGGGGGAAAATGTTACTACAGGGAAAAAAATTAAAATCGAGTCAAATTGGGTTTTAATGTAAATTAACATGTTCGTCTCCTTATAAGGATTAGAATATATTTGCCTAGGTTCCGACTTTTAGTTAAAGCGCTATAGCCCCTTAATAGTTCAAGGTCATCCGGGTAAAATTTATCCAATGCTCAGATTTTGTTGAAACTGGTGATAAGTTGTTTGTATTGTCTCACAGGATCAAAAAATGTATTATTTTACAGAGTGTGACATTTGGTTGCCTAATTACATAGCAAAATGTCGCAAGGGTCTACATGGTCTATGGGGGTCACCAAAATTTCCCCTGGATGTTGCAATGGTGATATCACCAATCAGTTAAAATGCATTCCTTTTCCAGTAATGAACCCAAGGAATGATTTGAACAATCACTTTCAACACATCCGGAGGCATTACTAACCCCCCATTGTGACCTTGAACCAATATGGACAATACCGCTTTAGACTAAGGTTGGAACCTAGGCAAATATAATACTTTTGCTAATCCTTATATGGAGACGAACGCGTTAGTGTAAATTAAAACGGATTGACTCGATTTTAATTTTTTCCCTGTTTTTTTTTTTTTTTTTTTTTTAATTTTGCATTTTAAAATTTGCACCACCCCATCATTTCTGGACAAGTTTAGGCCCTATTGAAAAACCCAACCAGCAACAATCACTTTTAGCATGAAAAATCCTCGAGGATAAAACAACCCACACTATTTTGGTAGTGATTTGCTTCATTGATCGCCGTGCATGTAATGAATCCGTGGATTAGCAATAAATCTGAGCCTGATCTTTGCACAATTAAAGCTAGTTAATATAAGCGTTCCGTTTTGTACCACATGGAAATTTACCGGCGGATAAAGATGTTTACATCATTTTGGTCGTGGTTTAGTAAAAATCTAAAAAGAAGGCACTGTTAAGTAATATATCATTGCAAAGAGAAATATCTGAAGGCCTAAATTAAAAAAGATTTTTTTTTAATTTACACATGCCAAACCCAGGTTATATTCATTAGAATAAAATTATCCATTTTCCTGACTGCACACATCTGGGTAACCTGCATCAGTTTCTATTCACACTAAACAAAATCAATAAAGCGTGAACAGACAGATCCACTGGTTCGCAACTTTTATTGTTAAAATGATACTCAGAGTTTGGCTTTTATACTCAAGAACCAAAAATCAAACGATAATTAAGTTCATTTTCCTATTCATCAAGCAGTGTAATATAACTATTTTTCATCACAAACTGTTTTTGCGATTATGTTTGTTCAAAAACTGCAAAACATGTAATGTCGTGTTTCTTCCTAAGAGAAGTCTACCGCGAGGAAACAGTGCTAGAGACTCGTGAGATTCAAAATTCGATATTATGTAAAATGTTCAGCATTTAAAATTTTGCTCTTGATTGGTGGATTTTGAGTATAAAAGAAAAAAATATATAATTTGACAATGAAAGTTGCAAACCAGTGGAGGCTTTCTTGCTCACGCATGATTGATTTGGTGTAAATAGAAACTGATGTAAGTTATCCAGATGTCTATAGTCAGGAAAATGAGTGGTTTTATTCAAATTAGTATAATCCCGGTTTTGGCACGAGTAAATTCAAAAACTTTTTTTTTTAATTTAGACATTCAGAAAATGCTCTTTTAAATGATATATTAGTTTACAAGGAATTGTTTACAGATCTTTTACTAAAAGGCAACAAGAATGAATAAACTTCTTTGTCACCCTGTATGCGTTACATAAAGATGCAAAATGACGGGCACAATCCGTCCTGTGTGTTTTTGTTTCTGACTCACCCTGTATATAAAGTTAGAGCACCGAAATAATCCCTTCACAATACAGTCAAAGTGTAACTAACTGCAATTACGTAATGTCAGCCATATTGAAATCTTTTTAGCCGACATTTTGAGTAGTAGCTCAACAATAATTCAACAATGCTTCAGTTACCTTACTATCATATCCTTAAAAATAAACCTATGGTACTCCATAAATGCATTGGGCGTTTGTGGCGGCCAATTTAAATTCTTTAGATCATTTTAAATTTCACTTTGTCAAAAGCGAAGACCTACATGGTTGTAAATTAAAAGTTGTTTTGAAACTTGTAATAAAAAGTTTTTGTGTGAATTTAACGACGGAAATGTACATTAGCCAATTTGTAGTCAAAATTGGTATTTTAGCCGCTATCTTTTTAAGTCAAAAATCAGGTTGCCCAAAACCTTACTCGAAAGAATATGATTTATGCAACATAAACAATATAGTAGATTCAACCCATCGTGTCACCTCTAGTACTTTTCCGAAGGTATGGGCATTGCATGAGGGGCACGAGCAGTGGGGGAAATTCCACGCTAAATCTATCGAAACATGTAGCGCGATAGTTGAGAAAGATAAATTCTATGCTTAATGAAAACATTCAAGCCAACGTAAGCGCGTTTTTAGCTGCATTAACTCTCAAAACATTCTGACTAATCGTTTATCGTTTTAATATAGGTTTTCCCGTTTAATTTAACACTATTTGCATTAGATTTCATATCTGGTTAAGTTATAATTCGTCTTAGAAAATTGGATTGTGCATCTCGTGAAATAAATTTCGTCAATAAACATTGTATTTCAGAGTATGACCACTGCATTTCATAAATTGGTCATTAAGTTTCGTCCTTGGAACATAGAATTCGTCTCACCTGTTGGGTCTACGGCACTTGCACAACTATAATTCGTTTTTGTTCATTATTTTTCACACTTTTATCAATGCAATTCGTCCCACGGTATTACACAAATACAGTGTAGACCTATCTTCCGTGTTGCATAGCGCCAGACAACAGATTGATGGATAGGTATTTGGATGAAAGTCTAACATCATTTGGATCAAACATGGCCTAAGAAATTACAATATATATATAAACAGAACAGTTTTGAAAAACCTTTCTAGATTCCTGTACATGATTTAACCATCGGGGCAGCCCAAAAATAAGTGAAAACTTTGTCCAAAGTCACTTTCAGTTACATTTATTTAATGTCAATTTCATGTTCAAGAAATATAAAAAAGAAAACATAAGAAAGTCATAAACAAAGAGAAAAATAAAGATGTAAGATGATGAAAAATGAAAGGGCGAGGAAAAAGAGGAAATAGACATAAAGTGTAGTCCTATATCTATACACATGCATGCATGATTCGAGACGAAATCAAATAAAACAAATATGAAATCATTTGGTAAAAGACGAAATAAACTTAGACATTATGTTGCTAACCACATGATTAGACGAAATTTACGTATATTTGGACGAAATAAAATGATCATGGTATGAATAGCATTGATCCAAATATGAATATAATTGACCAAAGCCGAAATTAACTTAACCACATATTAAATATAACACAATATTTTAATCAAACGGGAAAACCTACATTAAATTTTTATTCTTTATAATAAAACAACAAAATAATAAGAATACAAAAAATAAAAAAAATAAAATAATTTTAACTTGGAACCTTCCCAATTTGTCGACACTTCGCTCTGCCAACTATGTAAAAGTTTTCACGAAAAAATAACGAATGATCAATTCTTACTATCGTTTTTTGTTTAGTGTTTACAATACTATTATATGTTCTATTTTTGTGTCTAAACTTTTTACGACTTGCCATGTTCGATAGCATGTGTTAATTTAAGACCGCAACAAAAATTGTCCTCACTTGCCTCGCGCATAGCTTTTAAAATTAGAATTGCTCATAGCCCTATGCGGCGGCGACGATTTTTACACTTTTTACATTTAAGGCAATACTCAGATATTTTCTTGACACGAAGTGTGTTTCAATTAAACATTGGAACCATACAAATAAAAAGAAAAAGTGGAACTATAAGGACTCTAGTATTTGTTTTCATTGGTTGTAAGTTTTTTTCCTGCCTTGGACACCATAAGAGGAGTACATTGTAGTCGCACATTTGTATATTCTAAAAAACACGAGCCAATTCAAAACAATATCGCATAGGTATAGCTTTAAACAACAACATCATAGAACAAGGCTTTTAGCCCAAAGAAGCTGATACAGTTCGGACAGTTTAATTCAGTCAATTTTGGCTCACAAAATGTTTAGGCTCTTGAGCACAATTTGCACAAAGGTTTTTGATTCATATCTCAGATGCGCCTGTAGGATTTCACTAGAATAATTTAAACTAGGAACATAGTTAAAACTACAATATCACATATAGCTAAAAGCAAGCATACATTTTCCTCATTAATCAAGGTTCTTGTGATCAGTTGTGGCCAACGGATCAAGAGCATGCTTTTAGACCTGGCATTTTTAAACTGATTGGGATATGTTCTTATTAGCAACGATAGTAATCAATTGCACTCAATATTATTTTAAAAGTCCGTAATAATAATTTTGGAGACTGGGAACAATTTTGACTTGGCTGTCTTTCATTTCTGATGTCCATTTTTAATAACATTTTAATCAGCGCTAGCATTTTAGCGATATGCTTTCTTATCTTTCTGCTCACTTGGGACTGTTATTTATAGAATAAATGTATGATTTGGGAACCGGTGACGAAATTGAGTGTCCCTATGAGAGAGTGTCCTAGCTACCATGTCACATGTACGGAATGAACCGTGACTTGTCGACGAGCCCTTTGGGTACAAGTGATGCGTACACCACACAAGGAAAAACAATGCCTAGATGGGTGGTAAGGCACTCAGTCACGCGGACACGGTGGTTTATGACACCGGTACCTCTTTCGACGAATTGAAAACCCAGGCGCCTACATTATTTTTAAGTGGAAGAACGCAGGCCGGAGGCCGAGTTCTCCACCAAAAATAATGGTGTCGCCGGTTCAATTCGTCGGAAAGAGAGTACCGGCCCCAAAATCATACCTTGATTCTCATTCTTAACATAGTTGAGGGGCCTGTGTTCTCCAGAGAGTGATTTTATAAGTTCATGTTAATTGTTTTCACCACTATCATGTATTCTACTGGGTCTGACTATTCAGAAAAACGATTTGGCATTTTTCGTTGACCTACAGTGACCTTGACCAAGGTCAAATGTCAAAGCGGTCATACCTCTCCAATATATCGACCTTGGTACAAATGTGGGCAAATTTCCCACTGAATATTGTTTATGTTTTTATAGGAGCTTTTGTTTCTTGGTATATGCAAATAACTAATTAAAACAATAACTGCATAAATTTTGTCTATTCGACCCTCATTCCTTGTCCAAAGCAAGAGCTAGGCCTCAGTTTTTTTGCACATATATAGTGAACCCTAACACACCTCCATTATAACTTGCCTGTTAATTCCCATGGCTAAGTACCAATTTGTTTTATGAAAATGTGCCAGAGAAAATGGGTTGATGGTTGATGGATTATACCAAATCCATGAAGAATTGTTAATAACCGTGAAACAACCACGATTTGCACTACCGAGACAAAAGTTAGTATACTTAGTTATCTCTTCAGTCTCATTCATATTTGTGGATGTTTTAATTACTCTTTCCATCCAGAACCTGGGGGGAGGGGGGTCACTGTCAATTGATAAGGGGATATCAAGCGCGCCAAAAGAAACACGTAAAAGAGGTATTTTTTTCTCCAGATTGTACACGATCATACTACAGACGTGAAAGTGTTAGCAGAAATCCTGGAAAAAAGGGTGTACTTTTCACACTTGATGAACCGGACTATTTGAATTGCATTAGAAGTATGATTTTCTGTTTCGATTTGTAATCATATTCGGTATTCGGCTCATTTTGTGTAAATAGTCTATTCATTATAGCCTACAAAGACACCAATTTCTACTTGCATTAGGGGTCCAATATATACTTATTAGGGTAGGAATTTTACACTTATACCATACTTGTGGGTACTTTTTTAGACCGATCAAATTTACTTGTACTTGTTTACGGTACTTTGTGAAACTCCTTGTTTAGCGGGCTGCGGGAACTTTTGAAAATGTGGATTTTTGGTAAAAGCAGACCTAACCAACCCCTAAAAGTGTCCTTTTTGAACATCTCCTCAAAAAACGTTGACTTCTTGTCAATTGTACTCTACACCTTGGCACCATTTTAATGGACAAAATCCCCGCCAAAATAACAAAAATGGACCTTTTTGCCCCTTTTGTTGGATTTTGCACGTGTGTTTGTGTTGGGGTGTGACGGCGACAATGCTTCTAATCCTCAGGATATCTCCATCCCATACTGTCAGTGCCTAACCGGTTCATGAACCAACCTCAAGAGGCTATATCTTAGTGTAGGTGTGAATTAGGTTCTGTAACAAGTCACTTTGGGACTATTGGCATAATACTGCCAAGTTTAAAATTGGTTCCCCATCTTGGTCTTTTGGCGTTAAAAGACTTGCTGGTCTTTAAAATGACATCTTCAAGCTAAATCAACAATTCTCTGGGACACCAAATATGAACATTTAAATTAACCGGGTGTCCGCAAAAACGCAACACTTGGTGGCATGCTCATCAGTTTAAACAAAGCACGTGACTAATTATTGTTTGGTTGTAAAGTAAGAGGGACTGTTACAAATCCCTGAAAATTTCCATAACGGTAGAGTCATATTTTTAAAGATATTAACAACGAAATCAGTAACTTGCAGGACCCCCCATTTAACCAAATTGAGGCGCTTTCAACTACAAATACGTACGTTTTGCGCCCATAACCACCAATATATCTCTAAGTCCAACCACTATTTCCCCTTTTTTAAAAGACCGGTGCTGGCAACAAATAATTAACATATAAATGTTTCCATGGTAAAAAAGCTAAAACAATGCATAACAAACTGTTTCTGTAAGAATTAGGGCACACTTAAAAAATTGAATTAGGAAGGTATGATCAACAAGACTCTTCGTACTTGTCCAAATAACTGGATACTGCAAATTGGATTAGAGCTAATCAGTCATCATCATTTTTGACTGCAGCTACAAAGAGTGTTATCTAACCAAAAACTTAATGACACAATGACATAGACTGATATTATTATTGAGTTTGGTGTTGAAAACATAGGTTTTACTTTCATAAAGTTGAGAAATGTAACATTATTTTCATAACACTCAAGTTGTCAGGCCAACGCATTTACATTTATGTAATTGGGGGTTGTCGATGACTTTATACTTTTTATATCTTCTTGAACATATTTTATTATCACCAATAATAATGTTTTTATTATTATCAGTTAAATAATACTTATGTACATGCAGTCATTTGATCCAGTAGAAATTGTTCTGCAAGAATTAGGGCAAGTAATTTGATATGCATCACTATTGTATTTGCCATTCGTATCTTCATTGCCAGTCCTGTGTTAACCAGCTCCTCATTTTTGTAAAACGGGTTCTGCGGGGTACTTGATTGTTGGCGTCATATTGAAAACTATACCAAAATAATAGTATCACGGTTTGCTTTTTTTTGTTCAAGCTTATGGCGCCTGCACCAAGTTTTTTGTTTTTTTGTGGCACACGTAGATGTGCTATATACTAGAGAGCGTAATGCAATGCAACATACATCTATGATAACCCCATAATCTCAACAGTTTTTCCAAGAGGTCTGTGACAGAGGATTTCCGGACATGTAATGATAATGTTTGTGATAAACCATTAAAAACACATGATAATTGTGTATCGATCAAGGACCTATGCTCAGCAATGGATGTTTGTCCTCCAGTATGGTACTGCCAAGGGGTTATGTTATCTTGACTTGTTCATTGCATACACTCTAATACCAGGGATATAATGAAAACAGGTTATGTCAAAGAAAAAAGCTAAAGTGAGATCACAGTGTTTTTAGACCCTTACACATTATGTTACCGCATTGGGTGAACAAGAATAATAACATCTATAATCTTGTGGGAGAATCGGCTTCATACGGCATCCTTAATGTCTAATACCAATTCATAAAAAAAATAAACTATTTGACTACTCAAATTATTTAATTAATTTTATTTAAATAAACATGTTGAAAAATATTTTATTTTGCCATCAAAAATATTGATATATTCCCTATTGGTTCAATATCGATGACCAAGAAGTGGCCCATAATTGGTGCCACATTGGGCCCTGGCCAATATTGGTCCAATTTTGGGCCGATGAGCAATAATAATTGGACCGATAACTTTAGCCAATACTGGTCCGATAATTGAGTATAGATTTCCTTCATGTATCGGGGTAGGTAACTTACACAGCAACACTGTTTCCATGTTCTTGCACATTTTTATGGAGAAAATCGCGCAATTTTGTCTGAACCTTTTAGCTATGGTTCCACGAATTAAGGTTAACCATGGGCCGTAATATAAGGTATGATTGGAATTTGGGTAGGGATGACTTCTAACTTGAGCATGAGACTATTCGGGTCATGGTTGAAAAGGATAAAGCATCATACAATGAAGAGAATCACAATTTTTGTCTTGCATATTTTTACCATTTTTTTACCTACAAATGGGCATTAATAGCAGCGTATGATGCATAGGGTTGGGTATAGTCCGGCGGGGTAGTTCTCAAACAAATATCATACGGGACTTGCCACATCCTCAGTCTCCTTTTTTCGCCTTCTTGTATATCAATGTACCCCATTGCTATATGTCCATTTTGGTATGGTCAATGGGGCATTTTCCAAAATTTCTCCCAAAAATTGTCCCAATTTTTTCTCAATCGGATTCCAATTTTTTTCTAAAAGTGTTGGAAAATTAGTCCAATTTCCTCCAATCTGAGAGTCAAAATTTTCCAAGATGTTTGCTTAAATCTGTCATAATTTTGAGGAAAGGGGCAACGTTTGAGTTAAATTTGGCCCAAAAATTTGCATCCTTTGATATAGCTATGGGTCCCGTTTGTGGCAAAAATGGTATTGCTATGGTCCCTACTTCCAGACTCTCGTAGGGCGTCCCTACCCACCAACTGAGAACCCCCCCCCCCCCAAGTGAAATACGCGCTTAGGGGCTGCGGTACGTTTGTGAGTCCATACACGAGCATGATATCCACCTGGATCCGTGCCCCCCCCCCCCCCGGGGCTTCACCTAAAAATAACGTCAATACGCAGGGCGTTCTACCTGGGTTCAAATTGGGAATTGAACCCGGGCCTCAGCCAATGAATTGCTTACATTTTCAAAGCTGTTTAATAATTAAAATAAAGGGTGATGCAGTATCCTTTATGGGCAATAATGTGTCGGAGGTCGGGCAAAAATAATAATGGACGATGCCGTCAGCCGAGTCAATTATTTCATTTTTTCCGGCCGAGGTACATTATGAATCCTAAATACTACTGCAAACCTTATTATTTCTATCTATTACCTAAAACATTTGTTTAATGAGAAATCGGACCCTTATTGGCAGAATACTGGGTCGTAAATGACAATCAAATGTGCATTTTCACTAATGTCAGTAGAGGTAAATCGAATTTTCAATAAAGAGAACGATGTACAAGGAAAGCTGCTCACTCAATTTGCGACCCCCTCTCCATTTTTTGGCACCGCTGTTTGAAAGTCTCCTTTATTAGTAAAAACAGTAATAACTAAAACATTGGATTTTTCAATATAGACTTTATCGTGTCTATTGTTTTTCTTGAAATTGAAGCAAATTATGGAATTTGTGATTTAAAAAAAAAGTTGTGATGTGTACCTATTAACCACCCTCTTTTATCCACATTTTTATGAGAAAAAAACACACACAACATTCAAATCCTGATTATTTGCATTAAACATTGTTGCCTTCCCACCCTTTCCCCTTCCCTGAGCCGCCCGTTGAAGGCCTATGCTATAGGGGGGGGAGGGTGAGACAGAATGTTTCAAAATTTGACATGTTAATATGTTAATTTAATTTATTAAAAGCAAAACCTCCATCCACTGCTAATGCATTGGAACTAATGTGTACTTACACTGAAAACACAGGTCATAATAACTGTATCAAACTCATCCCAATGGGCCTTGTTTGCTAGCATGTATATAAGCTGTGATTTTTACTAATTATATGTCATTCCATGGACAATTTTGACCTCCTTATATACCTTCATAACTGAACTTACCTTATCATTCTGAGTATCATGACTCATACCTGACACCAGGTTGCATCTTTTTATAGTGAGTTGGGTTATGAGCTGTGGCCATGAAATTGAACTAAGTGTATACTCGATTTGTCACGTATAGGATGAGTGTCAAGCCTGTAAACTCTGTGCTTATTTGAAAGTGATGGCCACGAAGGAAATTGAAATCCTCATTGCCAGCATAACCTTTAATCAGCAGATTTGGGGATTTAAATCAAATTTTTGGCCAAAAAGCGATTTGGAGCCATAATTGGTTTTTAAAATTGTTTAGATTTTGCCCTGCCACAGAATTTTTCACTTCCCTCCAATAAAATCAAACCCCCCCCCCCCCCTCGAAAGAATCTTACGCCGCCCCTGGTTATATAAACACTTTTTAAATAAATTTTAATTGGGTAGTTTGGTGACTGTGTTGCTGAAAATGGAAGGGGTGTTATTACACTGCCTTACATTACAATACCTACACTTCTGAAATGGTCAGTGCCCCCACCCCCCCGGGTGTTAACATGTTCACGTGGTTAAATACTCATGATCTGACAACCCCCCCCCCCCATCCCCCTGGCTTAACATGTCAACGGGTTATAATATTACGCAGTGACTCTGACATTTAAGGCCTACTAAGCATGATATGAAAAAAATATCACAATGCGGTGAAACCAAGTCTCACCCAAATTGCTTGACATTGCTGCAAATTGCTGAAGTTAATAATAAATTTTGCCTGTGGGGTTGCTGAATTTTGCACTTTACAGACGGTAGAAGTTCTAATTTGATGTAAATGACTGATATAAACTTACAACCTTGTCAAGGCGATTTTTTTTTCCAAATCACAACTGGACTGATTTGTAATACTTGCCAAGTCATTTGATGTGACTATTAGTTCACAGATCAAATCTTCAAGTTTAACAGGCAAGTTCAGTGAGTTTATTTCTAATTTCGTGCTCAAACGAAATAAATTATTTTCTCCTCGCGCATGCACACCGAAAAGAAACATTATATCAATCTGACCAAACCGCTGGGGAAACACCGCTCATCTGTGACGACTGCGGACATCGTGCAAAACGTAAAATAACCGTTTAGCGATACATTACAGTTACCAACTACACTTTTTCCACTCTTTATAAAGCCTACAACACCTTCTTACACCACCGGAATCATAGTTTTTAAAGAGCATGAGGAGATTTCCAAAAGAAGCGCCCCCATTTTTTTTTCGAACCCGGTTTTGTTTGCATATTTGAATGCTTTGCAAATTATTCGATCACACCTGAAGTGAATAAGACGAATGCGGCCGCTTTATGTAAATAAGATGGGTGTTAGTACTTTCTGTCGTGCACGACAGAAAGTCAAGCAGGTGTTCTATGGACGATTGCGATAGCTGGCAATTCAAAACAAGGTTTGCTGTTTTCTTTTGTAACTTTTTTGTCCAATAAACCGTCGGAACGTTCTTGGTAGTGGTCTACAATCGATCCTGTGCCATTTGAGAGAAATTGTACCCTAAAAAATCTCCTCCTGGTCACTTTAACAGCTCCCTTTTACATCTTTTAGCTAGGCTGGGTCTGCTTCTCTTATTGATGAATACCTGTGGCCAAAGCTGACAAGCTAAGCAATTGATCTATAAGTCACCGTTTTAACTACTGTCTTCAAAGCTTAGACACCGGTTTAATTAATTAGAAAAGGTAGAGGTGTTGGAAAAATCGTGAAAGAAAAGTTTTGTATTCACGACATTCCCAACAAGCATTTTAGAATTTCAAAACATAGAGAGAATTTTACCTACAATCTATTGAAATTTGACCCTTTTCCCCTCAAAGTTTCAAAGATCTGTCCATCGTCTGGTACCATTAACAAATGACTGTGATGTGGTCTTGGTATTATACATACGATGTAGGAAGCGACTATCGATGAAGCGATACCCACTGATCAATATCGCGTACCAGAAGACCTTGGCACAAACAAAGCTCTCCCTTGACGCCTGTATAACAATTTTAGTGACAAAGTCACCGCTGATTCGCGCATGTGTAGTACATTTGGGTGACTGACCTAAATATACACCCAATCGAATGTGGGTACATTGTACGTGTCCATGCAACAGTTTGATCGCGCCCACAAACACGTTTCCCCGCGCATATATTTGACCGCCATCAAACGGTCCTTTCAATTCCCATTTCAAACGTGGTTCCACTGCCGAAATAGCCATGCATATTTCCATTGTCACTTATAAAGTGAATGTCACCTTGCAATGATACACTGTGGGTTCAGGAATGACCTAAGTAATACTGACACAGATAGTTCATCTCACTAGTCACATTTATCGCTACATAATCTGCGATATTTAGAGTACTTTTCAACCCTCAATTTCCCGGATTGACTCATGGCGCAACGTTACAAACTGAAAAACAACACACACACTCAACAACGGAAAGTCTTATTTAAATTCTGTTGTTCAGCTTCCGAAGCCGAGACCAACCGGATTTTCCCATTATCATTGCGTCATTTAATTTTGACAAGCTGAGGTCTAAAAGTCTCTAGAACGTCATGAAAACATGGAGGAATTTCCAAAATCTCCCCAAGCTGTAATCATAAATATGACGTCACCATTCATAAATGAGAGTAATGGAGCGGCGCTTCTTCATTTGTAATTGTATTGAAAGAGTTGTACGTGCTTGGTTGACAGTGACCTGCTCATTATGTGTCATCTTCTCTTAAAAGACATAATAGGCATGAATGTAATTGTATTTGTAATTTCTTTGAAGTTTGAAGCGACATATTTTCCCTATAGACGATGTGCCATGTGACATCACCGCCGGGCAGAAACAAAGCGCTGTCCAGCAGTCGGTATGCGTGAGCACATGTAGGGCTTGTGCTTTTACAATTCGCGCTCAATCCTTATATTCAACAAAAATACCGTATACATAGGCCATTGAATAGGCCTAGTGCTGTAGCTGTATTGTGATCACGGCAGTAGACCAGGTGCTAAAGTTGCGTTGTAAAACATTGAGTCACATCATCTATAAACGGGGCCGCCCGCTATTCATAAGGTTCGCTATTAATAAGTTCGCTATTCACAATAATGTTTTCCGAAGTCCATAGTAAGGAAAACTAGTTTGCGCCTGTCGAAAAAGAAGCACTTCGCGTCTTGGTGTTGCTCGTTATGCTCCATTGATCACCGATGTGTGTTATGCTATATAGCATCCTCAATGCGACCTTCTCCATAATCGCTCACCTTCAGGCCTCAGCATCCAATCGAATCATTGCATGCCCTTGTCAGTTGTATGGGCTTCGTGTCTGTCAGTCACAACTTATCAGTGCTTCATGTGTATAGGATGGTTTCTTCCTTTCTCAAACTTCCGTATAATATTTTTCCCACCCTCCCCCCATTTCCAGTTTGCTGTTATTCGCTATTTCCAAATTTATAATCGGAGTAGTTAATCCTTGGCCAAGTTACTAGGTACGCCCGCTTCTCCGCCAAAACGGGCGCACATCTGGGTTATACGTAGTCGCAGTTCAAGCAATATGCAACGCGTGCGTACGCAATGGCCAAGAAATTGTTGCTAGGGTTATAGTATTATTAACGATGCCTAATTGTTGTTCATGGTATTCTTTGAGATGCTGCAACTAAGTTGCATTGGTGCTCCCTAGTATTTTTATGTTTTAAATATATCGCATTTTGCATATATTCCACGCTTTGGAATTAAATATTGCTTTTATGTTTTCTATTTTTACCATTTTTCCACGTTTTGGTGCAAGTGGTAGTGGCGGAAAATGAAAAATTTGGCAACAAGTGCACAAATTGTATTAGTTTGCCATCTTTCTTGCATTAAGGGCCTATATAATTGTAATATAGGTTTTATTTTACGTGAATTTAGGCCAACATTTGCTGGCCAGAGGGGTCTTTTGGCTCAATATATAGGCTACATTTGGGATAGGCCATTGCTCTAAATTGTTAGGCCAAAAATAATAATTGTACTTAATCATGTTATATTGAGGGAAACCAATGTTCTATTGTTAAACCCGGGTTGAAAATTCCGGTTGCAAATCTGCGATTTCCGCTTCGAATCGCATACTTGCAAGGATTTAACACCTTTGTTGTGCTTGTGGTGAGCGCACACTCGCAGCGTCCGGAGGGATGCGTTCGGTGGGGATGGCTGCTTGCGATGATGGCCTACGTCCGGAGGCCGGTATGTTACAGGTTCTGATGCGAGTATCCGAGTTATTCCAGGACTCGCAAGAACCTGGGCTTTATCTTGTTGGATGTCATTGTTGTTGGTTCCTCCAACTGTACGAATGCTTGTTTAGATTAAATTATCCTACGCACAATTGATGCGTCTATGCCAGTTTGGTGTCTTTCCATTCTTTAGTCTGGAGTAAAAATGCACATAAGTTCGTATTCATAATTTGATAAAAGATTCGCTATTCCTAATAGAAAAAAAGGTTCGTCTTCATAAAATAAAAAAGGGTAGTTATTTATAATGAGAAAAGGTTCGCATCATAAATAAAAACACTAGGTCACTATTCATAATAAGAAATAAGCGTTCGCTATTTTAAAACAAAAATAAAGGTTCGCTATTCATAATAAAAAGAGGTTCGCTATTCATATAAGAAAATAAGGTCGCCTCATAAAATAAAAAGGTCGACTATTAATAGACAATAAGGTTCGCTATCATAATTAAAACAAATAAAGGTTCGCTATTCATAAAATAAATAAAGGTTCGACTATTCATAATAAGAAATACGGGTCGGTATTCATATAAAATAAAGGTTTGCGATTCATAAAATATAAAAAAGGTTCGCTACTCATAAAAGAAATAAGGTTCGCTATATAATAAAAAAATAAGGTTCGATATTCATAAAGAATAAAGGTTCGGTATTCATAATAAGAAATAAGGTTCCGCTATTCCTAATGAAAAATAAAGGTTCGCTATTCATAAAATATAAAAAAGGTTCGCTATTCATAATACGAAATAAGGTTCGCTATTCATCATAAGAAATAGGTTCGCTATTCATAATAAGAAATAAGGTTCGCTATTCTAAAAATAAGGTTCGATATCATAATAAGAAATAAGGTTCGCTATTCATAATAAGAAATAAGTTCGCTATTCATAATAAGAAATAAGGGTCGCTATTCATAAGTAAGAAATAAGGTTCGCTATTCATAATAAGAAACTAGGTCGTATTCATAATAAGAATAAGGTCCGCTATTCATAATAGAAATTAAGGTTCGCTATTCATAATAAGAAATAAGGTTCGCTTTCATAATAAGAAATAAGGGTCGCTATTCTATTCATAGAAATAAGGTTCGCTAGTCATAATAAGAAATAAGTTCGCTATTCATAATAGAAATAAGGTTCGCTATTCATAATAGAAATAGGGTTCGATATTCATAATAAAAAATAAAGGCTCACTATTCATAAATAAAAAATGATTCGCTATTCCTAATAAAAAAAAGAAAGGTTGCTTTCAAAAAAATGTCAAACTCCAGGGCCTTATGCCTCAAATTCAAGTACCATAATTACTTAAGAAAGCGGAGGCATCCTTGGACACACAAGGGATCCTCGTCGGACGGACCTTAAAACTCGAACAGATAAAATTGCCCAATTTTTAACATTTAAAAATGTTTTTTTTAAGAATGAAAATTGAAATTATTGGGACGTACTCCCGCCAGGAGGAAAATTGCTATTCACATGACGATTCGTAAAAGTCAAAAAACGTAATGATAGCATGAAGGGGTAACCTTAATTGGCCCAGTATATTTAAAAACTGAGCCATGGATCGGCCAAGGCCCTGGTTAAATGAGAACTTGAGGAGATTTCCAGAAAGAAGCGCCCCAATATTTTTTAACCCTTGTTTTTGCCTATTGGGAATGCTTACTAATGTATTAGATCACACGGCAGTGGAATGAAGCCAAGACACCGTTTTTATGTAATAAGATGGAAGATTTTAGTAATTTCTGTCGTGCACGACAGAAATTCAACGCATGGTTTCTATAGGGAAGATTACGATAGTAGGCAATTTCAAAACAAGGTTTTGCGGGGTTTTTTTTGTACTGTTTTGTCAAAAAAAACTTCTGAAACGTTCTTGGTAGGTGGCTTCGACCGATCCAGTGCAATTGAGAGAAATTCTATCCTCAAAAAAATCTCCTGTCAATTTAAGGACTCACACATGGAATATGATCAAATCGAATAATATATAGAAAAGCACAAGAAACGTGGTGTTCGTTGTTATGGAGAAGATTGAAAAAGCACACATGTTGACTTTAGTACCAAAAGGATAATTTTGTTATCAATAAATTGACTGTTTTTTGTTGATTTTAAGGCTATATGACCTAAAATGTTACTTTCCTATATAAATAGCTAGGGCACAGCGGGGGGTTGGGGTTAGGGGGCGTTCGCCCCCCCCCCCCCCCCGAGGAGTTTCAAAATTCAGGAAAAACAGGGGTTTTTTTTTTTAGCAATAAATTGTGTAAAAATGTTTTGTTTTTTTACTACCTAGTGCCCTCATTAAGTGGAATATTTTTCTCAGACCCATCGTGCTTGTCACCTGCCTTTAAAATTATAGGTATAACATTCGCCTGCTTTAGTAAGTTGGGAACTTATACCAAGTAATCGTTAGCCAATAGGGTCATTGCGTCTCTCTCTTTCACGTGTACGAACATTTTGACGTGTAAATTCTGAAATTACTGTTACTTTCTGAAAGACACGTTAATTTATTAACCAATTAGATTTATTCTTTTTCGAAATTCCATCAGATTACGGAACGTTTTAGTGCCATCAGAATGCAACATTTATCTTGACAAGGTCGACATAATTTCAAAATTATTGTTGAATCGCAAATATTGTTCTCACTTCTTGACTTAAACAGTTTATTAGTCGTTAAGGCGAGATAGGTTTCTTGTCAAGTGCCTTCATAAAAAGTAGATGACGTCATGGTGAGATAAATTTGTCCAGTTTGACCTTCACAAAAAGTAGATTCGTCTTGGCGAAATAATTAGTCTTTGTCATTGCGCCTTCAACAAAACGAGATGTCGTCAAGGTGAGATAGATTATCTTGCAAGTTTCTTCTTCAACAAAAGTAAGATGTTGTCTTGGCGAGGTAGATTTTCTTACCAGTTACTTCACAAAAAGTAGATGTCGTAATGGCGAGATAGATTATCATGCCAAGTTTACTTCACAAAAAGAAGATATCGTCGTTTGGCGAGATAGAGTGTCTTGCCAAGTTGACTTCACAAAACGGAATGTCGTCATGGCGAGATAGATTATCTTACCAAGTTGACTTTAACAAAGAGTAGATGTCATCTTGAAGAGATAGATTATCGTGCCATGTTGACTATTCACAAAATAGATGTCATCTTGCGAGATGAGATTTTTGTACCCAAGTTTTGACTTCACAAAAAGTGGATGTCGTCATGGGGAGAAGATTATCTTGCCAAGTTGACTTATCAAAAATTAATGTCCGTCTTGGCCGAGATCAAGATTTCTTGTCAAGTCGCCTTCACAAAAAGTAGATGTCGTCTGGTGAGATAGATTATTGGGCCAAGTTTACCTTCACAAAAAGTAGATATCATCTTGACGAGATAGATCATCTTACCAAGTTGACTTCACAAAAAGTTGGGATGTCGTCTTGCCGAAATAGATTATCTTGCCAAGTTGCACTTCCAAAAAAGCAAATGTCGTATTGTGCGAGATGAGTTTCTTGCCAAGCTTGACTCACAAAAAAGTAGATGTCATCATGTCAAGATACATTATCTTACCAAGTGACTTAACAAAGAGTAGATGTCATCTTGAAGAGATAGATTATCTTGCCAGGTTGACTTCACAAAATAGATGTCATCTTGGCGAGATGAGATTTTTTTTACCAAGATGACTTCACAAAAAGTGGATGTCGTCATGGCGAGTAAGCTTATCTACAATGGACTTAACAAAGAGTAGAGTCCATCTTTGAAGAGATAGATTATTTGCCGGTGAATTACAAATAGTGTCATCTTGGCGAAAGGGAATAGGATTTTTTTTTACAGTTGATTCACAAAAGTGGGCTGTCGTAATGCGAGATAGATTATTTGCCCAGTTGACTTATCAAAAATTGACATGTCGTCTGGGCGCGAGATAAGATTTTCTTTTGTCAAGTCGCCTTCGCAAAAAGTAGATTTCGTCTTGGGGAGATAAATTATTTTGCAAGTTGACTTCACAAAAAGAGATGTCACTTGGCGATAGGATATTCGATAGACGGTTATTCGGATAGAAGGGAAATTCACCCTAACGGATATTCGCCGACTGTTTTTTCACCTATAGCAAAAAAAGGAACATTTGTATTTATATTTTTTTTATTTTGGCTCCAAATATTCCCCAGGCACCCATACTCTTCCCCAAAAGAGAAAATAGAAACACTTCACCACAGCTTAAGGAGAAAGTAGTTTTGGAATCAGTCATTTTCTTCATATAACAGAAATTTTAAGTATACCCCCCCCCCCCCCACGAAAAACTAACCATTCGATTTTGTATATTTTGGCTTCAAATATTCCAGCACCCACAATCTTCCACAAAGAAAATAGAAAGCACCTTCAACCACAGCTTAAAGGTCCTATTGCCCGATCGGAATCAGCCCTCTGTCCTGACGGGACCCCAGATTTTACCAGAGTGGTAAATAAGTTGGTGGTATTCGAATAAAGATACATATTTTTCTCCATTTACCCTGTGAGCATCTTATTGCTAAACGATGTTTCGTTTGGAAGTTATGAACGAAAATGTGCCCATTTTGGTTACACAACCAATTTTATTCATGGGTAGTACCTTTGAAGTGACTATGAAGTAGAAGCGGAGGACCCACGCATGGGTAACCACATCGCCGTGCCGCAAAAGTGGGGGCTAAACCATCCACCTGGTTACACAGAGTAGCTTAACCACTAGTCACACCATTGCGGGGGATGTACCTGAGGTTACTCCATGCAAATGAGCTTTGATTTCTGTGTGATTATGTTAGTAATTTTATCCATTATTACATTTTGGTCACAAGGTTTATGTTTTTACACAAAATGTCATTTATAGGGGTTTTTTGGTTGATGCTCAAACTCAAATATAGAAGTTTCTAAGCTTGAAAATGATCAGAAAGTCATAAACAACAATGGATGTTTGGCGCCCTCTACGGACCAAAGTGCTACCTACTAGTACTAAGCAGCCGGTAGGGAGTACCTGTGAAGGTACGTCTCCCGTGGTAGCTGCAGATGTACTTTCACTAATGGGGTGGATTACATGGTACGTCGCAGGGGCGTCGGAACACAAATAAAGTGGGTGAGGATGACGGGGGTTGGGGGTGTTTTTGACCCCCAGCAGGGCTCCAGGGGCGAGCCCCTGTGGGGGATAAGGGGGGCAAGCCCCCTGAAGCCAGCGATTTTCCGTAATTTGGAGATCATAATTGGACAGGAAGTTAAGGACTACTAGTCAAGGGGGTTAGTAGTAGGACGTTCAGAAAAGAGATGGACCGCGAGGCCTACGTGTAAGCATGTTGTGGAGACGAAGAGAAATGGACTTAAGAGAATGAAACCGAAAAAAAACTCACTATATGTTCATTTCTTCTTCCCTTTACTCTCTTTTTTCCCCCCTTTGTTTTTTTTTTTTTTTTTTTAAGCAAAAAAGTGGTACGGGACAAATCCGTACCATCCGTACCGGTTGCCGACGCCTCGGCTGTCAGTCACCTAGCAGGCAACTGCAGAGTACACTATAGGATGGTACTGCTAAGTAAACCATAGCTGCTATCCATGCAGTGGTTCGTATACTTCACAAGTTACTTACAACGGCTCGGATTCTTACCACGTGGTAAGCCTATACGGCAGCTACACCAAATCTACCGCGAAGCGACTGCACAGACCACTGGGCTAATTGCCCCATAGACGCCACTTTTGGTAGTTGCAAGACAACAGGGCTATAGAACATTTTTTTTCTTACACCGTTGTACACGGGTGGATTACTCTGGACCGCGCGACTTTTATTTTTTTCCAGTTTGTTCCACACTGGGGACTACTTGCTTTACCTCCCAATGGCGACCCTGGAGTTGCCCAATAGGTGGAGAGAAGGTGAATGTTGAGTAGTAGACGTACCGGAGAAGACACGCAGCTACCACGTAGCTACGCCACGGTTACCACGACGCCATTTTGAGAGTGGATGAAATTTCATGAAATGATGGGCGCTATACACTTGGGCTGCGTTTAGCATTTTTTGAACATTTTTTAGCGAAACATCAGCGAAATTCAATATCGGACATCATCAAAAAACCCCATAATCCCGCACATGTAATAAAAAAATGCAAATATGCCAAAAAATATCAAAAAAAAAACAAAATTGGCCATGAGAAATACCGCGTCACGATGAGAGCCGGGTTAACCCAAGAGCTACTCCACGCGGTGCAGACAGCCGCTTGTGTTGTAAACTATCCGTCTATGCGCCAAAAAATACACGGAATCCGGGCCGGCGCGAGGGTACGTCTAGTGGGTAGGCCATCCATGTCTACTCGGTGGTAGCGGGTGGTAACTTGGTAACTACAATGTAAGAAATGCGTGTTCTTGGAGTGTAGGTACGGCATCAAATAGGGAACATTCAAGGGGGTACCTTTGGTGTAGAGCTAAGAGTACCCATGGAGTAGCCAGCTCTGGGTGGTTTGGTTACACAGTGAAGTAGGAATCTGTGTGTTACACACAGTAACTCTATGGGGCTTACGAAATCTGTTTTAGCCGGCCCCTCACATCTAAATAACCCGGGAGCTAGAAACATTTGTAACAATCTCAAGTACAAAAGGTTTGAGATGATTAAATATGTCGACAGCTGACAGGAACCCCTGAAAACGCGATTCTTAAGTGCCCGCAGTGGTGCCTTAAGGAGAGGGGGCCCAGATAAAGATTCTACAGGGGGTCAAACCGTCGTAAGGGATTCAATCATGTGAAAAGCACACCACAGTTATGTGTATAACCATAGGATCATGAAAAGGTCTAGTTTAGTTTGTAATACGTACAGCCTTAAGCTTCAGAGTTATAGGCTCAAAACATCAAACAATCAATTAATAAGGGTCAATTTCAGTTGTACAGGGGTCAGATTTAGAGTTGCTCCGATTTGGATTAAAAATGGTGGCAAATATTGGTGGAGTGGCAGTTATAGGATTAGAATATAGGATAGTTTAAACTGTCTTAAATGCTTGAGTTTCCGGATATAGGGGGCACAGAGGTCAACGTCCATTGCTTCACAATGGGGCTGATATTGTTTCCCCTAATTTTTAAGCACGATTTGAGGAAACTCAAAACTATTCCTATTTTAATCCTAAAGCTATACCAAAAACGTGCACCATTTTTGATCCAAACTCGGAGCAACTTTAAATTTGGACCAACTGTACAACTGAAATTGACCTTTTTATGATTTTTTGCGTTGTTAGCCTCGAACCTGATGAAACTTTGGCTGTACTACTGTACAAACTATACCTTTTCTGAACCTTATGGTTAGACGCATAACATGGTATACTTTCAACATGATTGGATCAATTAAAAAAAATTTGACCCTGTACAATCTTGTCTTGGCCCCCTCTCTTAAGGAACCCGTTGCAGGCACTTAAGAATTCGCGTTCAGGTGGTTCCTGTAAGATGTCTACATATTTAATCACTCAAACCTTGTACTTGAGATGTGTTAACAAATGTGGCTAGCTCCAGGGCTATTAAAAACGGATTGAAATATCGGCGCGGAAACTTTACAGATGGGATTTTGAGGGTAAAATCCATTCAAGATGAAAAACTTCATATACTCTTAAATCGGGATCATCCCCCTTTAAGGAGATAATTATGTTGGAGTCGCCAGTTTCTTCATTATGAGTAATGTAAGGTTACCTCCCCACCCCCCCCGAAAAAAAAAACATTACGATTTTTTTTTTCATTTTTGGCTTCAAATATTCCCTAGCACCCACACTCTTCCCACAAAAGGAATAAAAACACTTCACAACAGCTTAAGGGGAATAAATAGGTTTGGAATCAGTCATATTTCTTCATATAACATAATGTAAGACTTACTCACCAAGAAAAAGGCTAACCATACGATTTTCTTTTTATTTGGCTTCAAATATTCCCAGCACCCACCCGCTTCCGCAAAGAAAAATAGAAAACACTTCACCCACAGCTTAAAGTGCGTATTCCGATCGTCTTTGGGGCCCCCCTGATTAACCCGGAAGTAGTATCGATTTTTATATCAGATGAAAGGCAGTATTTTCTCATTGTCGTCCTGAAAATTTGAGTCCTCAGATCCATTTCATTCCCAAGATATAAACAAAAAAAAACTGCGATTAGTGGTTACCATCAATATTAGCACAGATTGAATAGGGTTTTGCATCTACCACCAAAACCGCAAGTTTGTTCCCACACGGTACTGATGGGGGGTATGTGCAAGGCCAGGCTCTCATATCAAGTAGGGAACATAATACACATAAAATCGGAACAACCACCTTTAAGGAGATAATTAGGTTTGGAATCAGTAATTTTCTTCATATGACATAATTTAGGATTTACACCCCCTCCCAGAAAAAAAAAAACTAACCATACGAGTTTTTTTTTTTTTTATGTGGCTTCAAAATTCCCTAGCACGCACACTCTTGATTCTTGGAGTTTTGGCCGAAATCATGTTCCAGGAGAATATATTTTCAACTAGTCTCATAGGGCGCTATTCACTTATTATGTGTGCCGCTTTATTCCGTTAAATGTTTAATTGGAAGTATTACAAAAGAACGACTTCCGCCGGATCGGATTGCGTGGCGTGTGTCTGTGGCGCTCGTCTTGTGATCTAAAGGTCGTCGGTTCGACTCCGGAACAAAATTTTAGTTTATGCTTTTATTTGTATTTTGAGAGTTGGAGATTGGAATCATCAAAAACATCAGGAGTTGTGGATTGAAGTAGAAAAATATTGATTAGCTGCCTTATGAGATATAAGATGGCATGGCAGGAGCATGAATTCGGGCCCAGAACATCGCCGACGTGCCACACTATTCCCACAAAGAAATATGAGAAAACACTTACCACAGCTTAAGGGGGATTAATTAGGTTCGGATTCAGTCATTTTTTCATCTAACATAATTTAAGGACTTACTTCCCCTTCACCAGAAAAAAAAATAACCATACGATTTTTTGCTTCATATATCCCCTAGCACTACCACTCGCCCCATCAAAGAACATAGTAAACACTGTCAACACAGCTTACAGGTGCTTGTTCCGATGTCTTGGGAGCCCTTGATTTACCGGAAGTCGATCAGTTTTGATTTATCAGAATGGAAAGGCATTATTTTTCTCATTTTTTGTCTTCCTGAAATCCAGCTTTCAAATATTCCGTGTTTAAGATACTGACAAAAACTGCCGTTTTAATGGTTACAAATCATATTAGCACAGTAGTGAATAGGGCGTTGCATTATGATTACCGCGTCTAGCATCAAAACAGCAAGTTT
Organism: Ophioderma brevispina; assembly: GCA_023653785.1. Taxonomy (NCBI): domain Eukaryota; kingdom Metazoa; phylum Echinodermata; class Ophiuroidea; order Amphilepidida; family Ophiodermatidae; genus Ophioderma; species Ophioderma brevispina. Next base: position 49,251 of record JAMKCH010049077.1, on the reverse strand, counting down.
GTTCCCACGGTAGCTGGTAGCCTGTGTATACAACTGCCATGCTATCATACTAAGTAGATAAACGACGCAAAAATCGGAACAAGCACCTGTAAGGGAGATAATTAGGTTTGGAATCAGTCATTCTCATAAACATAATTTAAGGATTCACCCCCTCCCCCAGAAACCAAACTAACCAACGATTTGTGTAAATTGTTTTGGCTTCAAATATTCCATAGCACCACAAAGAAAACACTCCACCACGGCTTAAGGGGGATCATTAGGTTGAAATCAGTCATGTTCTTCATTAACATAATTAAGGACTTACTATTCCCAAAAAGAACAAACCATACAGATTTTTTTTATTTTTGATTTAAAATATTCCCCAGCACCCCCACTCGTACAAAAAGAAATAGAAACACTTTACCACATCTTAAGGGAGGTATAATTAGTTGGAAAACAGTAATTTTCTTCATATACATAATTAGGACTCCTCCCACCCCCCCCGAAAAAAAAATAACCATAAGATTTTTTTATTACGATTTTTTTTTTTGGCTTCAAATATTCCCCAGCACCCACAATGCTTCCCACAAAGAAAAGAAACACTTCATCACAGCTAAGGGGATACATTCGGTATGGACATCAGTCATTTCTTCATATGAGCGAATTAAACGTTGATTCTTGGTATGACTCTATCGGCACATATAAATTCGCGTGGGTTCTGCACAGTGTCGAATCAGCATAAATACTATTCTGAGAAAACGGCGTTTGAAAGTTTATGAGTTACTTATGAATGGTGTAATTAATGAAATAAAAGGAAATGTCTATTTAAGTGGTGTATGTAAAGACATGAATGTACTAAGTGGACGACAGTATTTAAAAACTAGAAACAAACTGTTTTCTATTCAAAATGGCCACTGAATGTGCTTCGATTGTTTGTCAAACCCGAAATGTTGATTCGCTGTGCTATAAGGAGTCGAATACGTAATCGACTGCATGAAACCCGTTGCTTTCTAAGTGCTATGTTAGCTATACGGGTTTTACTATTTTAATATGATGCCGGATGATGCCACGTGATAAGAATAACGATGGCGGTGGATGATGGTGGCAATAACGATGAAATAAGGAAACATCGAGCTTGACGACAAAAATGATGCTATGACGATGATGATGATGATGCTACTGATCGATGATATGATGATGCTACTGTATCGATGCTGAGATGCTGAGACTGATCTATGATGTGATGTACTGATCGATGATGATGATGATTGCTCCTGATCGATGATAATGATGATGCTGATGATCGATGATGATCATGTGCTACTGACGATGATGATGATGGTGATACTGATCGATGATGATGTACTGATCGATGATGATGCTACTGATCGATAATGATGCTACTGATCGATGATGAGCTACTGATCGATGATGATGTACGACGATGATGATGCTACTGATCGAGAGATGTACTGAGCGATGATGATGCTTACTGTCGTGATGGTGATGATGCTACTGATCATGATGATGATGCTGAAGTGATGATGATGGATGATGCTGCAGCTGATGATGCTACTGATCGAGGATGATGCCTACTGACCGTGATGATGGTGCTATTGATTCATGATGATGATGCTACTGATTGATGATGATGATGAAGACGATGCGATGTCTACTGCTGGTGTTATTACAAACCGTGCAAATTTGTATACAAACGACTTCCATAGCGGTAACGTGGGAAACATTCATGTGGCAATTATCGTTCGTTGCATCAAAATAAAGCGCAGATGACCACGATGACCACGAATTTACAGGAAAAAATTACAACCTCTTACAATTTGGCTCCTTAAAATTAATATCTTAATTAATCGCCAATATGTTTAACTCATTTTTGTAGAAAACAACAAAATTTCAAGAGTAAAAATACGTTTAGAAGGAACCACAAACATTGTAGTGCATGTTATATAAAAATTAATAAATAGCTAGTATGCATGTGTAACACACAATAAATATTGGCTAGAACTGTCAAATTGAGATCAGAAAGATTTTAAAATGTAACTGGAAGTTTTATAACTCAAACGATTTGGAGGATAAAAGTGTTCTATTTTGCTCGTTTTCTTAAAATTTCTCATTACATTATAGTTCCTATCTTTTAAGTAATGTACACGCGTCAATATATACCAAACTTGAAACGAATAACAATTGAAATGGGTAATATACTCATAAATCTAACATAATCGAAAAACACATTAGGGGGCACTAACGCTTATAAAAACTTCCCAAAGAAAATATCAAGTTGTTCCTGAAAGGCGAGTTTTTTAAATATGTATATATTAGTATTATTTAGTTTTTGCAGATATCAAGTTACATCAAATAAGAGCAACTTTCCCGCATATGTTTACAAGTCTTTTTTGATAACACTGTTTACTAAGGGGTGGGGTGTTAAACACCCCGAAATCATTATTATAAAACAATAGATGATTTCGATGTGGTATATAACCCTTGATAGCATTGTCCACACCGTTGGCTACTGTCCAAACATAACCTAGTATTCGTCTACACTGACAATCAAATTTCACAATTTTGCATAAGTGGTCATTTCCACAGACACCATCAGAGTATAAATGAAAAAATGAAATTTTTTGGCATTAAAAATGTAGGAATATTATATTTTCATGGCGGTTTTGCCCAAATGATATGGACAAGTGACTAGTTTTTTAATCAACATCAATTTTAAGAGTCCATACATGTGGTGCCAATTATTTAAAAACAAATGAACTAATAACTATAAGTAATGGCAGTATCATTTATAGGCGATAATGTCCTCGAGATTCGAAAAACTAAATAATGGCGCCCATTATTTTATTTTTTTCCCGCCCGAGGATACATTATGAGCCCATAGACTGGTAACTGACAAATTTCTATTCTATTAACTAAAAAAACTTTTATTTTTTTTATTTTTTTTATGTTTGTTTGTTTGTAGAGGTTTTAAGTTAATATGGCCTTATTTTATGTGTAGTTTGTATGCTGATTCATGAAATAAATGATAAGAAAATGCAGTAAGCGCTCATTATTGCAGCATAATGGGCAATGAACTGACCAATCAGAAATGCTTCATTTTCAATAATGGGGTATAGTAGAGGTAGTAGAACCACCACCACCAATCGACTTCGACGCTAACCACCGGTGACACAGGGGTTCGCTCCTGAATCATTTGTTGCATATATCCGCCATTTTTGATTTTTGACCAATTTCCTATTTTTGTGGATTTCGAAAACAACGATTAAGTTTTGTCTCTTCTTTCAATGTTTTTGAGTCTTAGTATTCCATATCCAATTATCTTTCAATATAACCATTTTTTTATGGCTTGTCTTCCTCCTAATTTTCTTGTGATGATTATTTTTGTAAGCACCTAAAAACAATGTTCATCACGGCCGCCATCTTGTATTTTCAGCCAAATTTCATCAGGTTGCTAGTTTTGTTGTAGTTGTTGTATTTTTGAAACCATGGACCCCATAGTGTCCTGGGTTCCATAGACGATAACGGAATAAAGCGTGGAAACTATGTTGCGTAAAGAGCCAACGAATCGATTGCCTATTGTTCACCATTGTTTCCCGGACTATGAGTACGCCGACATGGTTACTTCTACACCGGGTGCAACTTTTTAGAGACACGCCATCCCATACGCGCGCAAATACATGACTCACTGATTGGCTTGATTCTGTAGTCTGTTATGTCCCTTACCCACATTTTTTCAATGGAACAAGTTTTGTATAATGACCGGCGCTTAAAACCACCTGCTTGGCTCTTTTTGGATGACCAATATGGCCGTCATGTCACCAATTTACGAGCCCGGTTTCCCAATCCATGATAGGAGATCAGTGTTCGAAATCCATTAATGCGCGGTTCAGCAATCCACGTACTTTTCAATGACCGGAGTAGCGCTTCTTTGTATGAAGAAGAGTTTCCTAATTTTATTTTAATTATCTCCCTTAAAAACTGTGGGGAGTGTTTCTATCTTCCTTTTGGCAGAGTGGAGTGCTGGGGAAATTTGAAAAAAGGCCAAAATACAAAAAGAACGCATTGGCATTTGTTTTTTTTTTCAAGAAGTCCTTATATTATGGCATATGAAGAAAATGGACTGATTCCAAACCTAATTATCTCCCTTAGCTGTGGTGAACTCCTAATACTACTATACCAAAGTTTTAATCCGGTTTTATCCCCGTCCACGGGGTGGCCGATTTACCTCACACTCGCGGCAACCGCCCTTACTCCCTTCCTTCCACTTCATTCATCCAATCGATTCAATTCATGCCTCCCTCTCACATTGCTCTTACATTCTTTTGACGTCCCCTCCTCGCTCTCATCATTTGCTCTCTTCGCATCTGTCTCCTCCTCAGAATCCCCATCGCATTTTCGCTCAGACACCACGTCTCACTCCCATACAGCACATGATCTCTCACACAACTCTTATACAACATTCCGTTCATCTCCAAAGATATCTTTTCCTTCCCTTGCAACAACTCCGCAGATTCCTAAACTTCACCACCCATACCTCACTCTAGCTGTCACAGTCCACCCCTCCATCCACCTCCCCGCTAACCTTATCCCCTAGTATGTGAAACTCCTTTCCCTGACTCCACCTCATCACACACAACTTTTCTTCCTGCTCCACCATCCCTCCAGCCCCCTTCTCGCATCGTCTTGCACAAAATCCTCTTGCCAACTACGGGTTCACTCTCTTCAATCTTTGTGCATCTCCCATGGATCCATTTCCCACATTCTCACACCCCCTGATTTGCTTTTTACTCTCTCCCACACCCACCCATGGGTCTACCTTACTCACTACCACCTCCCTCCTCTCCCCCCATCCCAGCAACTTTTGTTTCCCCAGGGTTTACCTTCAACCCTTTCAAGGCCCCTTGCATTTCCCAACTTATCCCTCAGTCCCTCCAATGTGTCGCTCATTAAAACCAGTCATCCGCATCCCGGGGGGGGGTGGGGGTCCCTTGTATTCCAACGTGGATATCATGCTCGTGAACAAAAACGCGTAATTAGGGTCGTTTTTTTGAGATCAAGCGATGTACGCTCGTACATTGTTTAGGGTATCCAAATCACAATCAAAATTCAAAATAGGGATGGACTTTTGACGGTCCGAAAATACGTGTTAGGGTGTTTATATTTTGAATACTTGTAAAAATCACATTAAAACGCTGGAAATAGTGGATTTTGTTCCCGATTTCTCCTGATTTCCCATGATTCCCGAGTAATTTTAAACCGTTATAGCCTTATGTTAGCTTATTTTCTCTATGTCTTCATTGTCTCATACACATATGGGCCCCTATAGTCTTGATCATTAGAGTTTCTTTTATTTTGCGTGATAATCTAACACTAATACCGATCCGTTACAATAATATGTGCGTAGGAAACGGAATTAGGGTCTATCTTCTTCTCTATTTATGTCAATCAAAATAAGGTCATGAATATTTAGTCCGTGTTTTAGTTCAAAGAAGGGCTGAATTTGCAGAAAAACCGGTCAATTACGACAATCCGTCCAAACTCATTAATTCCAAAGAAATCGGACAACTTTAAGAAACTTTGGAATTTAATGTAATGGAGTTAATTTGTTAAACTTATTAGGGCCTAGATAATGCGCAAATTGATTGCTTTTACATAAAGAATGAAATAAAATCACACACTTCAATGAAATCGTTATTGGTAAATATTTCCTTTTTTCGGGGTAAACGTTACAATCAGAGACTATAGCCTGTTCAGTGTAATGGTAAAGGTACAGTTGATAATGTACTCGTTTAGGGGAGCAAATAACGTCAACATACTTGTTTAGGGTGTAACTTTTTGTTTTTTTAAATTGTTATGCAAATTACTTCTTTATGGGGGGAGTAAAATTAAACTAAAACACTTGTTTAGGGTCGCAAATTTCAAACCCAAAGTACTTGTTATGGCAGCAAATCAACCAAAATACGGGCTTAGGGTGTTTTTTCTTGCCAAGTGACATACGCGATTAGGGTACGTTTTTGGAGGCCATACACTAGCATGATATCCACCTTGAAAACAAGTGGCCCCCGGGATCCGCCATACAACATCTGCACCATCAAAACCTCTTTTGCACTCTCCGTGAATACATCAATGACAATTGCAAAACCACTGGCGAAAGACAGAACCTTGATGCTCTTGTTTTGGCTCATTCATGCAAACTCATCACTGCTCTCTAACCACTACTTCTGGTATCGCTCTCTTCCTCATCGCCCCCTCCTCACTTCCTCGGTACCCTATCAAAATGCCTTCTCCAAGTCCTACAAACCCATATATACAGCTCGTCCCTTTAGCCGATATTCGCTCCTTGTGCAACCCACTTAAATAAAACTGCATCTATTCGTTCCCTTCCCTGGCATAAACCCAAATTGCATCTCATCCACTCCACTATCGTTCCGATCTATTCTCTATAACCCTCTCCACAATTTTCATGCATGCTCCCAACAACTTCACACCCCCTATATGCACCACAACTCATTTCATCCCCTTCCCTTTAAAACATTGAACTACCCACACTCCCTGGCCCACTATCCTCCGGCATCCCTCCGCCATCTAACTTCCGTCTGACACAACTCCATCATCACAACAATCCCTATCTCTCCACTCTCGCACAACCATCTCATCAGCACTCAACTCTGAGGCCAGCTGCCTTTCTTCCTCATTCTCTTTGCTTCACCACTCTTCCCCGCTGACCCTCTTAACTGGCCTCTCCACCGCATCAGCCTCCATCTTCTGATCCCACTCATTCTCCGCATTCATGATTATCTCCATATGCTTGCCCAGACTCACCTCTATCTGGCTCATGAAAGTCAAGTTCCCATCACTTCCCTCAGACATCGTCCAACTTGCAACAGTTATCATCTTTTTCATTGCATTCCATCTTAACCACCTTGTTTGGATTTACTCAACTCAATAAAAACACTTACCCTCATAGCCTTCGCAACCATTTCTTTGCTTCGATTCTTAGCCTCTTATAACCTACGTCTTCTCTTCCGTACCGTTTTTTCATATCGTCGCCCACATTACACATACTTCTTATCTGACGGAATGCCGTTTCAGAACATCGCCATTGAAATTCTACCAGGGGATTTCATGTGTGTACTATGGAATTAAAACATACAATTACTTTTAATTTTGCATAAGAAGAACACATTCTGAAGTTTACGTTTAACTGGGGAGTTTTTGAAAGTGCAACGGTATTAATAATATAAAGATACAACGGTCATAAGTCTGTATGCGAAAACGCAAAAAAGTCGTATTGTGCACATACGAGCTTAATTTCAACGTTGATATTCAATGCGTTCAGATAGATCTGCGACGTGGAATCTTATATAAAGATACAAAGTCATAAGTCTGTATGTGAAAAGCAAAACAAAGTCGTATTGTGCACATACGAACGCTAATTTCACCCTTCTATTCAATGGCGGTCAGATAGATCTCATGGTGAAACACGTCATGTTCACGGCACGAGGCAGCTACGACGCCATAGATCTATCTGTGAAAAAGGAAACAGCTTGTGTTACGAACAGCGTTATTATACGCCTGGTTGAATTAGTATAATGAAACATAAACACAGTATGTGAAATACGCGATATGCGTATTAAGCTATTGATTCTCCCCCCCCCCAAATTCTTAATTTAATACTCACTAATTAGATAGGCCCACTTTCAATATTGTAACTGTGTGCATGTATAGACCATAACCATTATAAGTTACATAGGGCAAAATATCTCAAAAAAAAGTCAAAAATATCAGATAAGACAGTATGTTGATGTGGGCGACGATATCTTACAATGCATCCTCTTCTCGCTATAGCCTCCTTCACCTCCGCATTCCACCACCCTGTATCTCTCTTGTCTCTCCTACTTAGTGTTTTCCCCAACACTTCATCACATGCTGTAACACCCATTCTTTAATAAAAAAAAATAAAAAAAAGCAACCCAACAAATCTGACACATCAGACCCCACAGGCCCCCCAACTCTCGTCTCAAAACTTATTTCGTGTACTTCTTCTTTCAAAGCTGACATACTTTACTCCTCTATCGCAACTACTTTCCTCACCACCTTGTTCAAACTTCCTCCTTATCCACATCTACAACCCTAACAACGTTGTTGCACTTTCCGGGAGCACCAACATTCTTCAGAATTCTCTCTTTCCTCTAGCCCCAATAAACAAAAAATCAATCTCGTTCATTTCCCCTGAGTAAATGTCACTTTTTGTTGTCCTCGGTCTGGAACAAGTATTTGCAACACATACCTTGTTCATCAAAACTCCCAAAACATTCTTCCTTCCAGATTCTCTCCCCAAACCCATGTCCTCCATGAACACCTTCGAAACTCGATCTTTTCCCCACATGCCCATTGAAATTCACAACACATAAGACCAGTTCAACGGACACTTGCAAATCCATTCATCTGCCAACTCATCATAAAACTGTTCCTTTGCTTCCGCTTCCTTCCACACGTGGCAAATAGCACATAGCAACCGCACGGACCTCGGCCTCGAAAACCACGTATGCAGGCTAGCACCCTATCGCTCTTCCGTATAACCTCCACACCTTTGCACACAATTCCTCTTTCACCAAGAATCCAACACCCCAATCCCGGCACGAGGGCCGCCACCACAACGTGAGACGGGTAGGACCGCGACCAAACAAAGAAGAGCCCCCGCCAATCTCAACGAGCACCTCCTGCACACTTTACTGATGGTTCCAAAGGCGCTTCCTCAATTTTCTTCACTGTACCCTCTACACAGGGCCCTTCAAAAGCCCCAGGTTCCAACTACATAACTCCTCACCCCGCAGCCGCCTATCGAGGCTTAATACCTTGTAGAAGTAACCATTGTCCGGCGTACTCATAGATCGGAAACAATGGGGATACAATAGCGGCAATCGATTCCGTGACTCTTCACGCAGCATAGTTTCACGCTTTACTTCCGTTATTCGTCTATGGGAGCCCCGGATATGGCTCCCACCCGGCGAATATATATGCTTTCACACCGTCATTGGGCAGGCGGCACTGCGCGACTCAAGGTGACTCCTCGCACCTTCCTTTTCTAGTAGGCAGGTGCCGCACACCCCAACCTTCGGGATGGTTGGTGCCTTTTTGTTTGATGTACACCATTGAGGGATTTATTGGAGCAAAAAAAGATAATTGACCGGCTGCCCTTCCTGACGTCATCACCGTTTGTCGCGGTGGACCTAGCGTTTTGGGGCTTCCACGCCCAAACAGCAAGGCAGCTGCACCACATTGCTGGATGACCGCCGTTGTCTCCCGAGGCAGGAGCTCTTGTAGTAGATATCTTTTCATTATACAGGGTAACCAGCTACCCTCCTCGTCAGCTTCGTAGTAAAACTGATGGGGGTGACGGTTAGCCGCCCGCCAACCCTGCCCTGGAAACAGGTATTACCAGTTTTTGTGGGAAAGAGTGGATTGGGGCTAGGGGAATATTTGAAGCCAAAAAAAATCGTATGGTAGGTTTTTTCGGGGGGAGGTCCACTTACATTATGTTATAGAAGAATATTGACTGATTCTAAACCGACATTATCACCCTCAGGCGGTGGTTGAAGGTTTCGTATTTGCTTTGTGGGAAAGTGTGGGTTTGCTTGGGGGAATATTTGAAGCCCAAAATTAAAAAAATCGTATGCTTAGGTTTTTTCTGGGAGGGGGAGTAAATCCTTAAATTATGTCATATGAAAAAAAATGACTGATCACAACCTACATAATCTCCCTTACGCTTGGTGAAGTGTTTCGATTTGTCTTGTGGGAAGAGTGTAGGGTGTGGAGATATTGAAGCCAAAATAAAAAAATCGGCTGGTTATGGTTTTTTCTGGGGTGGAAAGTCCTGAAATGTGTTATTGAATAAATGATGATTCCAAATCCTAAGTATTTCCCTTAAGATGCGGTGATTACGTTTTTTCTATTTTCGTTGTGGGAAGTGGAGAGTGTGCGGTGCTGCTGGGGAATATGTGAAGCCAAAATAAAAGAAATGTATGGTTACTTTTTTTGCTATGATATTGAAAAAACAGCCGGCGAATATCCGTTAGGTGGATGTCCGTCTAGCCGAAGATCCGTCGAGCCGATATACCAATATTCCAATATCTGCATAACTGTAGCGTGCCCGCCCGCACTTGTGCGATCTTTTGTGAAGTCTACTTGGCAAGATAATCTATCTCGCCAGAACAACATTTACTTTTTGGGAAGTATACTTGCAAGATAATGCTATCTCGCCCATAACTTAACATTTTGCGTTTTGGGAAAGTCAACTTGGTACAGATAATCTATCTCGCCAAGTCGACATCACTTTTTGTGAAAGTCAAATTGGCAAGATATCTTTATCGCATGCCGACATCCCTTTCTTGAAGTCAACTTGGAAAAAAAATCTATCTTCGCCAAGATGACATATACTTTTTTGTGAAGTCAACTGGCAAGATAATCTATCTTCCAAGACGAAATTGCTACCTTTTTGTGAAGTCAACTTGGTAAGCAAAAAATCTACCTCGCCACGACGACATTACGTTTGTGAAAGTAAACTTGGCAAGATAATCTATCTCTTCAATATGACATCTACTTTTTGTGAGGCGACTTGATCAAGATAATCTATCTTGACGAGACGACATTACTTTTTGTGAAGATCACTTGAAGAAATCTAACTCGCCAAGACGACATCTTTCGTTTTGTGGAAGTAAAACTTGGCAAGATAATTAATCTCAATACGACATATTTTGTTGTGAAGGCGACTGAAAGATAACTTATACGCCAAGAACGACATCTACTTTGTGAAGTCAAACTGGACAAAGATTAAGCTATCTCCACATGACGTCATTCCTTTATGAAGGCGCCTTGGACAAGAAAGCCTATCTGGACCTTAACGACTATTTTTAAAACTGTTTGAAAGGTCAAGAAGTGAGAAACAATATGTGCCTATGTCAACATAATGTTGCTAATGATGTCGACTTGTCAAGAATAAATATGTTGCCATCTGAGGGCACTGTTAAACGTTCACGTATAAATGAAATACAATATATAACTAGAAGATAAACCTAAACCTAAACTTCCAGAAAAGATCTCCAACTTTGAGATATGTGAAAACTTCGAGCACCAATAACTGACACTTTTGAACCTCGAATCATTTGAGATAATAAATCGGAATTTAGAGATAACACTCAATATTTCCAGAAATCTCTCAAACGGCAGAAAAAATCTGAAATGTCAAGTAATAAATCCAAAGTTAAGAAAAGAATCTGCAAAACCTTCGAAAAAAATATTAAAATTTCGAGAAATACCACTAAACTTCATGAAAATATGTAGAAATTTCAGGAAATATCTCAAAACTTGAGAAACACTCAAACTTAACCAAAAAAATCAAAACAAACTTAAGAAATATCTCAACCTCGAGAACAATCAGAACTTCGAGAAATGTAAAAATGATCATTAAAGACGTCGTTAACCTGGCAGCAGTTAACGACCGTTAGTTTAGTTGATTGGCACGTTCGAGTACCCAGCTGACAGTTAAAGTCGAGAAGGAAAATACCTCGACCTTTAAGAAGAGGGTTCCAACTTCAAGATAAATATCAAACTCTAGGTAATAACTCAAATTCGAAAATTATTAACTTGAGAAAATATCTGAAACTTATAGATACAAATCGAAACCTTGAGATATCTATAAGTCGAACTTTGTGAAAATATGTCAAACTTCAAGATTAAGAGATAATCAAACTCGAGGCAATAACTCAAACTTCGAAATATTAACTCGAGCAAATATCTGAAAACTTTAAGATAATAACTCGAAACGTTGAGGACATATAATCCAACTTGCAGAAATATCTAAAACTTTGAGATCCAAAATATATCAAACTTACGAGGTAATAACTCAATTGGGAAAATAAACTCGAACTTCATGAAAATATTCGAACTTCGACCTTTTTGAAAAATCTGAACTTTGATCAAATATTTACACTGCGAGAAAATATCTCAAAATACGAGATAAGCACTCGAAGTTTGACCAGAATAAACTCACAATTTCGAGAATGTAACTCGATATTCGCGAGAATATCCCAAACCTCGAGAGACTAATATCAAACTTAGAGATAATAATGAGACTTCTAAATAATAACTCGAATCTTTGAGAAAATAAGCGCTCGGTATTCGAGATATTAACTCGATTTTCGAGAAAATATCACAAAATGGGAGATAAGATACCAAACTCGAGATAATACCACAATTTGGAACATATTATCTTGAAATTTGAGAAAAATACCTCAAACTTGATATATGTTAAAACATCGAGATAATAACGCTATCTTTGAGACAGTGACTCGGAATTTTGAGATAATAACTCGATATTCCAAGAAAATATCTCAAACGTCGAGAAAGTATCTGAAACTTCAAGATAATAACTCGAACTTCATGAAAATATCTCTAAATTTCAAGAAAATATCTCGGAACTTTGAGAAAAATCTCAAAACCTCATGGAAATAGCTCGAAAAACTCTAAATTTGAGAAAAAAATCTCCAAACTTCGAGAAAATACCTCATATTTATTTATTTCTTGCGATCATCAACGCACGGATCCATATAATTCGTCATATTCATGGCTCCAATGTAAAAAACAAAATTCGGAATAGCGAACCTCTTTTGAATTCGGAATAACGAACACGCTATTTGTTTCGGATACCGAACCTTTTCAATATCGGAATAACGAACCTTTTTGAGATTCGGAATTGCGAACCCTTTTTAAGATTCGAATAGCGAACCCTTTTTAAGATTCGAATAGCGAACCCTTTTTAAGATTCGGAATAACGAACCTTCGGAATAACGAACCTTCGGAATAACGAACCTTCGGAATATCGAGATTATTTAGTGCCTCACTGTCAAGCGTAGCACGGTTATTTGCATTACTACCAAATGGTCAGGGTTAGGGAACAGGTTAGGCGAGAACTGGCAAATTTCTAATCACTGGGTATTCCCGAAGTTTTGAAATTGGCAAAGAAAAAGTTTTCCTTCCTCCACAGCTACCTTTACCTAATAAATTTCGGGAAGGCCAAAACCTAAAAATACAGAAAACCAGAAAACATTTCTCCTCTTTCTCCGGTCATCTCTGCAAATGATCTATCTGCCAATCAACACAACATAATAGAATTACATAAGCTTGTTCTTTTGTCGGAAATGAATTATCTCTAACCATCCTTACAAATAACCTATCTGAAAGTCAACACACACATACAAATTGCCACATGTTCTTAACATTCCTGCCTGTCATACAATAGAATAATATGACAAAATCTACATGTACAGGTATACAAGGCAAATACAATATACATTATTATAATTTGAATAAGTTACCACACTGGAAAATTGAAAATCATTAGATAACAGCAGCTGCATAATTAATATTTAGCAACATTAGATTTGACTAATATCATGCATTAACATAAAATTAAATCATGGCCTCATTATGGCTGTCAAAATCATGAAATTCAGTATAATTTGAGTAAAATTGGTAACACATTCGCCAAACAAAGCACTATGAGACCTCAAAACTTGAGGGGGTGGTGGGTGGGAAGAAATTTCTGCAATAGCAAACCACACCTCTTACATCTACGCTGACAGAAAGCCTAATGACGATTGTAAGATGAGAGATACAAAAGCCGGCTCAAGAGGACACCCGATTGGTTGCTAACGATGCGAAGATTTGTTACCAATAACGCTATGCATAACAAAGAGCAAAAGCGCCGGGTGAGTGAGCATTTGAAGAGGAAAATAAAGCGCAAGGAAAGCATGGCGAGCAAAGTGACCATATTCTTCTGCTGAGGGTAAATGCATTTTCTTGATTGTAACATCAGAAAATGTTTTGAGCTGAAAATCTCGGATTTTTTGCCACAAATTATGTCATTGGCTTCTGGCTGGAAGATGGGGCAAGAAAACAGTGTCGGGGAAATTTCCCCAGATTTCCTTCCCAATTACCCAGGTCCCCTTCACAGGGTTCCTTCCACACTTCTCAAAGGTTCTCCTAATCAACACAACCAGTGTTTGCCAATATTCACTTCCAACAACTTTATTCCTTCTGTACTCAATTCAGGTTTTTCTTTTACCAAATCAAAAATGAAACAAAAAAGAAAAATGAAATATAAAAATGTAGTTTTATTTTTCTTATTAAAAAAAATGGCTATATTTTATTTTGATCATTTGTTACATTTTTATTTGTCAATTTAATTTTAGTTGTATTATTTTCTTATTACTAAAAATAGGCCAATTTCTATTCCAATTTTTAAAAATATTAATTTTGTAATTATTAAAATATTTTTAACATATTGCCATAATTTGTTTGGTTGTTTTTTTAGTATCATATTTTCCCTTTAAGTATTATTACATTTTCATAAATCACAAGCAGCCATTACAAACAATCACAATTAAAAAAAGTTACAGCAGAAAACTACATTAAAAAAGTTCACACACATCTGGGTAGTAGACGTGTGAGTCAACATTATTGTTCCCGATGAAACCAAAAAATATTAAAAATATTTGTAATATTTGTAGAATTATTATCTAATCTTTTATTACCAAATATTACTTCCCAATTACCATGTCAAAAATCCGAGATTCATGCATTTCATTTTTCAAGTTATGGCTCATTTTTAGAGGGCTCCCAAACGCAACGTGGACAAATGAGTAAGTAACATGTTAACAGTGTAATTACAAACCACGATCCAGAAAAATAAGAAAAACAAAGAGAACTTTATTGTTTGTTGCAGGGTATTCACGATAGAGATATTGAAGCACAAAATTGTAATATATACTGAAAGAAAAATTATTCCAAAAAACTCTGGACCTTTGATCTTTGCCAATTAAGGTGTATCATTTAAATTGAAACCTGGTTTTGGTGTGCATTTTTCAATATCTTTTGTTTTGCCTTAGTTAATAGTAAAAACGAGTTATTCCAAACTTGAAGAAGTCTAAACAGTCAAAATAGAATTGGCATTAATCCATAACTTAATAACTGGCCTGTGTTATACTATGGGGGCATTATGCCATTATCCAACCAGTTTGTAAAGAAACCTTATGTATCCACTTGAAATTTGCAGCTTCAATAACCAAATTATAGAATCTTGTACAAAGGCAATCTGAGGGCCTTTATTTAAATGAGTGCGATATTTGATTGCCGGAACCAAAATGAAAAATGCAAAAATTCCCGTGAATTGAAAGCTATTTAATAGTGAAAGGAGGAGATTTTTTTAGGATACAAATTTCTCTCAATTTTCACTGGATCGGTCTTAGACCACTTACCGAGAAACGTTTCGAAGGTTTATTGAACAAACAAGTACAAAAGAAAACCCAAAGACCTGTTTTGAACTTGCCTGCTATCGCAATCGTCCCCATAGAAAACTCATGCTTGGACTTTCTGTCGTGGCAAGACCAGAAACTATATAACAATCTCATCTTTTTAATATTAATTTTTTATTTTTTTACAAATGTACTTCAGGTGTGATCTAAGACATTGCTAAGCATTCCAAATTGCAAAAAACCGGGTTTGACAAAAAATGGGGGCGCTTCTTCTGGAAATCTCCTCATGTTCTTTAAATGTACTTTTGAAGTATTTTAAAAAACAAAAAAACCGAAAATTAAATTTTGAATTATAATTTTGTATTTAATTTTGAAGCTGGCAATGAATGGATTTTATTTCCATATATGGACTGAGAAATCCATGGGCATTTTTCTGAGAATCCTTAGGATGGGTACCATGTTCCCCCAAAACTGCCACAAAATGCTCTTAAAATCCTCCAGTTTTAACAAAAACGGAATATATTTGAAGCAAAATCTTAAAAAGGGTACACTTTTTACCAATGACCCTTAGGTTAGAAAAGCAATATGGCGTGGTGAGGGTTTCGAGTCCTCGGCCGCACATCCCGATAACCAAAATCTGAGCCCCACACCCCCCCGCGGTTACAGTCCCACTTCATATCAGAAAGATAATATTTTTAAGGATATATTCACGTTAATCAAGACGTCTCATGTATCCCCGAGGATTGTGTGTTAGTTAGCAATTGTCATTCAAGCTGGCAACTTCTGCAGTCTCAAGCTTTGCAAGATTACACCAACCTCAATGACAATGTCTTCAAATATCATACAAGGTGACAAAAGCACATACTGACTGCATTTTTAAGTACCAAAATAATATCCTCGCCAAATCTTGAACAAACAAAAATGTTCATGGGAGTAAAGCAATTCATATTGTAAAGACGGCTAGTTTCATGGCATAGATCATGGGCACTTGCTAAGACTGCAGCAGGGCAGTACAAACAGTATGACAATCAGTAGCCACAGCCCATATGCCAGCCCGTAGCCAGCCCGTATGGCCATTTACCAAAAATCAAGAGAGGGCGCCTACAGAATTGTGCCAAAAATAGCCAATTTTAAATGGGTAATTACAAACCCTGTGCCAAGAAAAAAATTCAAATTTATGTAGGGCAAATGAACTGTTACAATTAAAAAAAAAAAAAAAAAAAAACCAAATCCACCCTTCTAAGGACTGCATGAAAAAACAAAAACGCAATCAAAAATAAAAACAAAGTTAAGTTTCATGGCTTTACTGTAGGGGGATTTAAAATTAACACCCCCATTTAAAAGGGGTTGGGGTGAATTTTTTTGTGGGTTCCCTGAAAGGGTAGATACTAGGGGGCATAATTATCAAAAAGGTGTGTCAAGTAAAAATAGAATTGAAACACTATGGTTGGGGCCTGTGCACTGGTTTACTGAACTGGGTGCACTGTTCGACTCAGTACACTTCAAAATTTTGCAATGACAATAGCAATGCAAGACATTCTTTCTCAATGGTTGAGTAGTTTATGATGTTTGGTCAAACTTCTTAGAGTAATAACAGACCAGGATGAATCACATCTTTTCATCTGCTTGCATGAGAAAACTCCCCCCACAGCCCTACATCAACTGGCATCAACTGCCAACTTGAACTGTTTCTGAACGTCTGGCGCAATCAAACTGGCGCATTCATCAACATAGATTTGATTTTCTCAAACGGCTTTTGGCATTGCTCTGCACACAAAATTTTGTGTTTTTCTCAGAAGGTTGGTCAGCGGACCCGCAATTCTGAGAAATTTGGACAGTAGTTTCTGTCATACCCGACCTACCTAAGATCTCATGAGATCTCTTTGCTCGGTGGTGTGTGGGGGAGTTTCTCAATTGTTCACTTTTGCAGTGATTGGCTATTTGCCCTTGTCCTACAACATGCACTAAGTATGTGACATTGCATGGCAAAATTCACTTTTCACGAGATCACAGTTAAAACTGCCTGAGATAATTTCTCAAAGAGCTGTCTCATGTGTTCTTCCAGTTCACTGTTACACAAGAAGATCATCGACATAGGCTTCACAATTTCTCTGTCCAACGACTCTGTCACCTAAATACTCGGAAATGTTGCGGCAGAATTTTTGAGGCCAAATGCATTTTTGTTTGGTATAGGCCATCGGGCGTACAAAAGGGAACTTTCTTTGGCCAGATCAGTGAGGGGAAACTTGCCAATACCCCTTCAACAATTCAAATTGCTAACAAATTTGGCATTTCAACTCTTTATCTATGCAATCATCAAATCCGTGGGATTGGATTGAGTCGCGTTTTGGAACAGAGGTTGACTTTTCGAAAATCAGTGACAAACGAAATGAAAACCATCCGGTTGGAACCAGAATACATGGGGACACTCCAGTCACTATTGCTTTGGCTCTACTATTCCATTGTCTAACCTGTGTCACCTCATTCCTGATATGTGGCAACTTGAGGTGGATTCACCCTATAAGGATGTTGCTTTACAGGCTCGGAGTCCCCTACGTCAATGTCATAGGTTATGACATGTGTCTCACTGGGGTACATCAGTAATATGTTTTCCCACTCATGATTAACTACTTTCAATTCACTTGTTGACATGCGGGGAGGTGACCTCAGTTTTCTTGTCTAAACTGGCAAGTATGTCAGATTTGCACATTGACACCATACTCATTTTCTGTGTGTACAGTGCTGTTTTGTTCAATTCTAAATCTGTTTGACGTCAACATTTTACACACCATCAAACTCTAGATGACATACAAATGCAGGATTATGTCATCTCTCTGTCTTATACTCTTTGGGCATATTTATGTGACACATAATTGTGGAATTTTACGTCTACCTGTGTTTTGATCACATAGCAAGGTATCCCATTTGTTTCACTCTCATATGGTCCAGAATACATGGCTTGCAAAGGATGCCTGAATTGGAAAAAGTGGCCAAACCTTTATCACCTGGCTTGAATCTCTGTTCCTGGCATCTTTGTCTACATGTTTTCCTTTTTGCCGGACTCTGTTTGAGATTTGTTTGGCAAGTCAAGTGGCTCTTTGGAGCCTGTGTCTGGGTGAATTGAGACCACTAGTCTAATAAAGTCAAATCAGGATTTTCACACAAACCACTTCAGTAGTTCAATGGTCCCCTAACCTTTGTGACCAAACACCAACTCAAATGGACTAAATCAATGACTCTTGTACAGCCTCCTGGTAGCAAATAACAGGAGATGAACTCCCTCTCCAATCCCTCTCAAATTCAAAAACATAGGTTTTGATCATTGTCTTCAATGTTTGGTGGTAACTTTCTAGGGCCCCTTGGGATTCTGGGTGGTTATGCTGTACAACTGTACTGGGAAATCCCAACTGGTCAAACTGTTGGAACAACCTGACATGAAATTTGATCCTTGATCAGACTGAAGTGATTTTGGAGGCCTAACTAGGGTGAAAAACTTTGTTAGAGCTTTAACTACTCATTTGTTGCCCTAATTCTATCATGCTCAGCGGCTAGATTTTCATTGTTTACCCGCTTGTCACTTTGTTTGTGCTAAGGGGCTGGATTTCACTAACAGGGACTTTAGTCTCCCCTGAAGAGGTAAGATTGACTCCAAAAGTACTCTGAATTTGAGGAAAAAAATATCCTCTAAATGTGGGACTAAGTCATCCTCAACACTCTAACTATATGTGTGAGTATTTTGACTCATCACTGCCACTGTTTTACTGTGAGGCTTTTCGGGTCCTTGACCTAGTTACTGCCCACCATGCGGAAAAAATGTCTATTTCCTCATTAATTTTATCCAACTGTCAGGGCACCTGTGAATCTATGGGATCTGGGAGCAATTTCCCCCCTGCCAAATCATTCCCTAACAACATGATACCCCTTTACGGGGAGTTCTTGTCTACACCAATTGTGGCCAGTTCCAGAAACCAAGTCTGATTTCCAAATTCATTTTGTGACATGAAGAGGGACACTAATAAATCCATACCGATCCCCTGAATCAATGCACTAGTTCTGTGGAACTCTGCAATAATCAAATGGAAGTGGCCATCTTCATATCAGGACTGCGCGCAAGCACGTGTCCCGGCGTTGATTTAATTTAATGGGTTTTGGATCTAAATAAACTATCACCTGAAAGTGTAGACACAAATCCCTCCAAAAACAAAAGGTAAAGTCATCCCTTAATTTTTCGGTGTCCAATTCCCTTTTGTGGGATTTCTGTTTCTGAACAGAAGAATGAACTTTGAACTCCCTCAAAGTAACTGCCCAACCTATTGGTTTTGACTCACTTTTGGCTCCTCCTTTTTGGGTGATAGCCATTGCATCTCCCAACACCGGACCTTGTATGTCATGGCTTTCTTACAGTGATGGCATGTTAACTGTGATTTGGGTTCCATCCCATGTTTCTGATAGCACCATTACTTTCTTTACTCCCTTTTCATGGGAAAACTGACTGGGATTTTCCCCTCCTGAGTGCTACCATTTGTTAGAACCCGACTATTGTTGTATTTGTTGTACCTAGTACTTATTGGCTAGGACTACTAGTATGACTTAATTGTGTGTCAAGGCATAATTCGTCGGCCTTACGGCTGCTTCACGCAACTGTCAATTTTGTTTCATCCCAGATGTGTTTGATATCTGGATGTAGACACTGACTATTCAACTAAACATCAACTCCCTTAAGTTGACCAAAATTTGCCGACTTCTTTGAGAGAAGTCGCGAATCAAACATTTTGTTCTTTACACGGGCAAATTAAACCAGGGTCTGGTGCATCCTTTTTATGAAAGACCTGAATTTTTGCTATATGCCTCTGGCACCAATTCAGATGATTTGAGCACGCCTGATTAAACCTCATCATAATCACTACTCTGTCTAATGACATTGCCGAATATAGTCTCGGGCTTTACCAATTGAACCATGACTGTAGCAACCCGTCCAGAGTTTGCATTTCAAGTATTGGCAATTTTCTCAAAGTGTAAGAGTATTTGTTCTACTTCTGGTTCCTGAAATTTTGGAACCAGGCGAATATTTTCGCAGCATCAAACCAGAGGGCTTGGACGAGTTGATGAGCTAGGCCGTTGTTTCATTTTTTCTAACTCTAAGTGAGCTACAAGCTCCTTTTGTTTCATATCATTTTGCAATTTTTCCTTTTCCAATGCTTTTTCCTTCTCAATTTGCAAATTCCATCTCTTTTTGTTGGATTTTCTTTTGCATTTGCATCGCAATTTTTCTTTTTCTAATTCAATTTCATTTTCTTTTTGTTCTTCTAATTTGCATTTCAATTCTTTTTGCTGTGTCTATTTCTTTCTGTTTTTGTTCCATTCCAACTTTTTTCAACTCTATTTCTTTTTGAAATTTCAAGCCTCTTTCAACTTGACGGCATCACCAGTGCCCTGTTCCAGAACTCTTCTATATGTTGCCAAATATGAACTATACCAAAACATCTCCTGGACAAATTTTTCAATTTCAAACTCTTTTTGATGGATCTGTTTTCTCTGGTCATGTTTGCCTCAATCCTAAAAGTGCTGGCAATTTTATTAACTAAGGCTTTCTCAGCTATCAAACTTCTCCCAAGTTATTTGCCTATGAACACTTCTGGATAATACTCCATGTGATTGTACTTACAACCACAATATAGTGACTGGAACCAAACTACAACAGTAGTCACAGGTAATACACACAACATTTGTATGCGAAATGGCACAATGTTTACAATATATTAAAACACTTTTGGTGTGTAAATTTGAACATAAGGCTTCAAATTTTATTTCAATTCAATTCCCGGACGAGCCCCCAATTCTGTATGACGTCTCGTAGACGCGTCTAAGGTCAGAAATACCTTTCAAACACAACGAAATAGCCATTGTGCACACGATGATCTTAAAATTATATATAATAAACAGTTTTAATGATCTGTACTTGATTTGGTCAAAGAATTGGGTATGTCCAAAACAAAAATTACATTATAATTTACACAATTTTATTATACTTATAAGATGTTCAGTTCCTAGTTGAAAGGCGTTGCAGTTCAAACGATAGGTCCTCACAGCGACGACTCAAAATGACAGTAGGCAAAGTTCAATATTTCAACTCTTCAGGTTAGTATATTCCATGGGAATCTCTCGTCATGAGACTTTTGTCCAGCATTCAAGACGACAAGGTTTTAAATTAAGGTCCCTCGACGACATAATCCACAGTATACAGCCAAGAAATTCACCTCGATTTCTATCTGTACACAATATGGAATCCTATTTTAATTCACCAGCACGTTCGGCTTCCAAGAAGGACAGTAGAATAATTACAGCACTTGCTCACATGGAATTAAAATATAATAAATCTGGCACTGTGTGGAGCCAAACAAAATGTGGAGCACAATCATACCAATATGTAGATAAACCAGCTGCAACCATTTATGGATAGCTGATTGCAACTGCTGACGGCGAGGCTTAGCTCAAATCTCCATATATATACTGACTTCACAAAGATCCCAAGCTATAATAAATCGATATTACCTACAGACTCATGCATAAAAAACATAACCCTGCACTAGCGATCCACTGTTTTTCTCACTTTTGCTCCCCCCCCCCCCCCCCACCCACCCCTGCCTCCCCTTGAAATCCAATTAAATTACTTCATCTGAATCACATCACTTTCCAACTATAACGTTGGGGGGGAAATTCCTGATCTTACAAATGTTTTGATCTGAAAACATAAAACAAGTTTCTAGTTTAGCATCCTGGGGAATTCCCACTTCCCCCTATTGTGCAATCTAAAACAGGTCCTAGCAAAACAAACTAGTGGTATTCCCCTTTTCTATTTTATAGTAAAAAAAAAATACTTTTCCGTGAGAAATCTCTCTCAAATAAAATTGAGAAAATATATTTTAAAAGTTTTAATCAGAAAAATGGAGGCCATAGAACAATAAAAACTTTATTATGATTAAAGGAGAACAATGCAATTGCCGAAGTGAATTTAGTAACTCGACAGCATTGACGAGATTTATTCCTTGGGCATTAAAGCTTGGAAGAATTTAGTTATATGGATAGCAGCGACAAAAGATTCTGGTGAGTTGTCTTTAAGAAGTTGAAAATAAGGTGGTGGATTTGGAGTGCATTCTTTTATAGCACTGATTAAAAACACATTCCCAAATGAGGCAGGACTCGAGGCTTATCATGTGGACCCCAGCTTGCAAAGGTCGCCTCTTTGGAAAAAAGGAGACAAGTACTGCAGTCCTGAGTGTGTGTGGTGTGTGTGTTGGTATGTTGGTATGGGTTTGTGTGTGCGCTTGCTTGCTCACGGTGATGTGTGTGGTGTGTATGTGTGTCACTGTGTCGTGTCTGGGGGTGTGCTCGCAAGGTGCAGCGAGAGATTCCACATAACCGGGTCCCTCCTAAAATATTTAAAATTCCGATTTTGCAACGATTGTGTAAAGCTATCCATCAAAAATATCCTCATTTCAAAGGATAAGTGAGAATCATTCTTTGGTACAAAATTATGAAAATTTCTAAATACGTTACTTCAGCTATTTGTGTATATTAAAAAAACGACCAACTTAAAATAACGTTTTGTTGTCACCTTTAAGGCATTTATTATCACCAAATACAAGGTAAGAAATTTATTTGCGTGCTACTACTATAGACATGGAAAATCACTTACATATGACACCATCTAATTATGGATGATTGAAATCTCTCGGTGCACGTTGCACTTTAAGGTTTTGATTCCCTAAAGAAATTGAAGGCCCTGCCTTAGTATATAAAAAAATAATGCGCTCATATTTTCTTAAGAATAGGCGATCAAAAGGTACCCCCTTAAAAAACACTAATGCAAACCTTTTACAGTTCTTTCACCATGTTAATTTTGAACACCTACACTTGGAACCGAAATATCCATTGCAACTACGTTCACAATATAGGAATATCATGAGAGGATTTAAATTTTCAGGCCGATTTTCAGGAAAACGGACTACCATTTCGAAAACCCCATTCAAATCCGTCATTCCTTTGTACGAGTTACGACTGTAGAAAATGAGCTTGCATTTTAGGTGATTTTGTGACCCGTAATTGTTAAAAATCTTGTGAAAATAATATGAAAATGTTCCAATCACTTCCGACTGTTTAGAAACGGTGTTATGAAAGTTCTATGTACCTTGTAACAAAATATAACTTCTGAACTGGTGCCCAAGTGTGCCCCTACATGTAATGCTACCTCGAAAACCCACCAAATTGTAATATTTTAACTTTCGGTTATGTTGAATTTGTTTACCGTTGTGGCTGTTTGATAGCCGACACCATGTCTAACTAATTCCAATGTCAGGTTCATCTGAAATATGAGTGTGATGTCATACTTTATACATAACTAAATTTATAAATTATAAATTAATTAACCTTCGTCTTCCGAAGGGGGGGGGGGGGGTTGTTACCGCTCTCTTCTATTCTTTTCGCCCTACTAAAACCCCATTTTCCGGTGTCAAATGAGTTAATGTAATTACCAATTGACATATTATGCTCCGATTCATGCCCCCCAAAAACACCGGGTATAGTAAAGGTAAAGGGTTATCCCAAAGTGATGGATTGGGTGTGGCAATCACCCCCTCCTTTCGGGAGGGAAATACAAACACACCTAGTGCGACACAGGAATATCACAGACATTTGATTTTGGTTGCAATAGATAGCAGGTCCTCTTTCCTTTGATACCAAAATGAGTACCAACATACTAACATTATGTCATGATGACGTCATAATGTCTGTACTTGATGGAAAATGTTTAAGTGTTACAATATTCTTTTTGAGCCAGTAAATTTGCAAAATATAAATTTTTGTAGTGACGTCATCATTGGTTTCTACATATTTTGATACCATTGGAAAGAAGAAACTCTAAGCTATATATAGATGCGTTGACATCAATGTTTATAAACACACGTTAGCTTCTGGTCTACTGACATGTTAGAGTTGCGAAGAATATGCCCATACAGTTACAGCATTCAATAGCCTTATCATGCCTGATTGAGCGCGAATTTTAAAAGCACAAGCCCTGCAGATGCTCACGCATACTGCCGGGCAGTGCTTTGTTCGTTGCCCGTCGTTGACGTCACATGTCACCTCATCTATACTGTAGGTACCAAATTTATAGGAATTGGATGTTAAATAAAGAAAATTCAAGGGGGTGGTACCCCTTCCGGTGTGTTGTTACAACAAAATGCTCAGGTAGGCAAGTGATAATAAGCATTAGTTTAAATGATGAAATGGCATGCTATGTTGGGACGTTTCCATTAATTTCAGAACAAAATTTTTCCTAATCTTTCAATTTCCTCATTGCCATCATGCAATTTACATCATGCAATTTAAGACGGGCTGAACCTTCCCAGTATGCCCCGCGCCACTTTCCGAAGAGCGATGGCCCGTCAGCCCTCCTGCTGAGAGGGTGATTATGGCATTACCATAAGCCGGTAAATGGGATCATGGTGGTATTTAATAACAAAAAGGCGACAACGTGATAGGGTCTTTGAAACTATAGTGTGTTGTGGGTCCTCTTATCTACTGCGTCCATGATTAAATAAAGCTCTAAAGCCGCTGTTCAGTTCCAAGGACCTAACGTTTGTCCCACAAAGTCAGTTCCGTAGCTTTAGGTCTGAAAATTAAGCGGCACATAACGGAAAAAAATTCTCATAACCTCCCCTGGGATTGCAACATACAACAGCAATAACATGGAAGTGGTTAGTATAAAGATTTCTTTCAAATTCAGCTGCATTATTATAACATAATTGTTTCCTCTGTGATTGCTTCCTTACAGGAATTAATCTTCAAAATTACGACATTCTTAGCTTCTACCAACCAGACAGCATTTATTTGTTTGAGTTCAATGGTAACAATTACATTGTGACTGCAAACGAGGGCGAAACAGTTGAATTAGAGGCAGGTGGCGAAAAGTGGAGTAACGCAAAGAGGGGAAAAAAGTTGGTTCAAGGTATTTATTTAGTGGATTAATAACACCAACTACGTTAGTCTTGGTCAAGACGATTAGCTTGATTTTTTTCACCAGCGAACTGTTGAAGTCATAGCCTATACCCATGACTACTACTAGTATCGTAATCTCAACTCGGCTGAAATCCCACAACCAACGATACCAGTGCAGTGCTGCAGCTGCTGCTGTGGTCTTCATAGAGGAGGAGCTGAGACTCAAGTCAAACATCAACGTTTACCCCTCATTACAGAAATGGTTTGACACCTTTGGTAGTTAGTATGGACCCTCTACATCAATGCTAGGTAGGTAGTACTCTCAAATTGTGGTATCACTTTTTCAATAGGAGCCAATTTAAGTTTACACAGGGTCAAATTTTTAAAATGCTCCAATCATGTTGAAATGTATGTCATATTGTCTGTCTAGTCATAAGGATTCCAAAAATGTATAGTTTGTACCATCTATGACCATTGCTTTGGGAGTTTTAGGGTAAAAATGGCTAAAATGGTAAAAAAAAGTCAATTTCTATTTGTACAGAGGTCAAAATCAGAAGTTACTCCAATTTTGGTAAAATTGAAAGAAGTTGTTCATCTAGCTTAATATGTCAAAATAAGAAATAGTGTGTACCATCTGCAATGCATAGTTACCATGTTATGAGATAAAATAGGTCATAGGGCAACATAATCCAATTGGTGTTAACTTTCTTTGACCCTTATCTCCTTAAGTAAGCATTTAACATAATAAAAACTATACCTTTTAGGAGTTCTCTTACCTCAGGCATTAATTTGCAAGTATTTAAAATATAATCAGACTAACTTTTAATGTTGACCCCTGTACAAATTGAGATTGACCTTTTTTACCATTTTTGTCATTTTTACCCTATAACTCCAAAACCAATCGTCGCAGGTGGTACAAACTATACATTTTTGAAATCTTTATGACTAGACAGACAATATGGCATACATTTCAACACGATTGGAGCATTTTAAAAATTTGACCCCTGTGTAAACTTAAATTGGCCCTATTGAAAAAGTGATACCACAATTTGAGAGTACTACCTACATAGCATTGATGTAGAGGGTCCATACTATTAACTACCAAAGGTGTTAAACCTTTCTGTAGTGGGGGTAAACGAACTCCTTAAATAAGGCCCCTGTGATATTCTGCTCCTGCTCTATCATTAATATTCGGTAACGCAATTGAAAAGACGAGTGACGCTGCACGTGCAGACAAAGTCTTGTTTAGCGGATCAAGACGATTCGCTTGAATTTTTTTCACCAGCGATCGAACTGTTGAAATCATAGCCTATACCCATGACTACTAGTATTATCGTAATCTCAACTCGGCTGAAAATCCCACAACCAACGATTGCCAGTGCAGGGCTGCAGCTGCTGCTGTGGTCTTCATTGTTATTCTGTAACGCAATTGAAAAGACGAGTGACGCTGCACGTGCAGACGAAGGCTTGTTTAACGGATCGTCTTGGCAGGCCCGTACGCAGGGGGGGGTGCGGGGTGCGGTCGCACCCTCCAAATTCCACAAAAGGGGAAAAAGGTCCACTTTTTGCCGATTTTTTTGATAAAAAGGTCCAAAATTTAGAGAAAATATGGCGAAAAAGTCCACATTTTGGTGATGAGATGTTCAAAACGTCCAAAAAAGGACAATTTTAGGGGGGTTAGGTCCACTTTTCCAAAAAAGGTCCACTTTTTCGAAGACCCGCACCCCCCGTAAAAATATCCTGGGTACGGCCCTGCGTCTTGGTTAGTTTGTAAATTTTTTTCGCGGGGGGTTGTTTTTCCAAATACGGGCGACGATGAAATATTCACTGTTTAAAAATTCCCGTAAATTAAGAAACAGATTTTCCGTAAATTTACGGAAAATCTGTTTTATACAAAAATATAAATAAAAAACAAAAACATAAAAAAAGTTAATTTACGATATTTTCAACTTTCTGGCAGCAATATTTTCCTCCCCCCGGATTTTTTTTTTGTTTCCGGTAATTCAATTACGGAAAAATTCTGTTAAAATAACACATTTTTTCCATCTATGAACAAATTTCTGTAAAATTACTGTCCAATGACCCCGGTTAATTGAACAGAATTTCTGTAAATTTACCCTAAAAATGACTGGAATACTGCTGCCAGAAATTTCGTAAATTTAGGAAACTTTTTAAAACAGTGTTCAAGCCGATTATGACCAATCAAAGACGCAATGCAATGACGTAATATTACTGGATCAAGATTTATTCATGAAGCGCGTGTACTCACAACGCATAAAAAAAAAACAAAAAACCTTGTGAGCGATTCGTGAATGTTAGGCCATTTCTAATATGGGAGGTAGTGGGTGTTTGACTTGTGAAGGTAGTAATTCGTACACGGGAGTGATTCGTGCATATAAAATAAAAGGTATGAAATAGATTTCTGAGATCATTTTTTCTATATACCAATTACCATACACGTTTGCATGGGCACCGGCCTTAGGCCCGGGGGAAAGGGGGAAGGGGGATTTTGCATGGGCGTCGGGCTAAGGCCCTGGTGGTAGATTTCTGAGACCATTTTTTCTATAATATTATGCCATGTGTACGGGTTTACATGTACTAAGGCCGGGGGAGGGTTAAATACCAGTGATCATACATTCTCGAAAGAGGACGTACGGGCGTCTTGAACAAGAGTACAACTATGTGCGCACAGTGATTGAAATAAATATGTAAATTTTTACCTAATTTTTCCCCCTTCCGTTCGGTAAGTATGACATTTGTACCTGGACATGATGTTGCCGGGGCATCTATTACAGTGTCGTGTGACTGAGTGTCCGACCACCCATCTGTCTATTGTGTTCTCCATTGATGCTGTATGCAGCGTTATTTCCGAGCACTGTACCCACATGGCCGTCGTCTACAAGGTCACGGGTTATTCCGTTCATGTTGCTGTTTGCTAGGACCCTCTCTACATGTGGGACCCTCAGTTTTCTTCTTTTACACCGGCATAATTCATTCTTTTACGTTCCCGTGCACGTTAAAGCCACAACTCAGTATTTATTTTTTTTTTCAAATTCACAAATGCCATTTTGTTTCTAAATTGCCAGTTAGGTCGTACCAGCACTATATTACTGTTCTTTGTGAAAAACAGACACTTTAAAGCCGACAGCATTTTAAGGCGGTCTTGAAGGTCCATTTTAAGAACTGTTTTGTTTGGCTAATACAGTCGGGGATGTTGCATAAAAATCGTAATTTCCTTGATAAATCGGCGTTTTAGGCTTAACCACTTACAGGGGTCTACAACCATTTCCCAATACCACATGCAAAAATGGACTTGAAAAATAGGGGCGAGATTGTTTACATATTGAAGAAATCGCTGATAGTGCTTTAAAATACGTATGGTATATAATATGTTTACCGCTGTGATTTTTTCACCGTTTCAGGTAGTCTACGGATGGGTTGCATGGCGTATAAGAACTACCGGTATCGGTATCACGCGGTAAATATATTATGACCAGTTGGCTTTCCAACTCAACCGCCTTTTGGTCGTCGGTTCCCGTGGTTGAACCATGTTGTTTAGAGAAAGCAGTTCAAGCGAAACGACGTGTCACTTGGCGGCTCATTTTTGAATCTTGGTTTATTCAATTACAATTAATGTGTGTTTTGGACATTTCTCAAACCAGTATTTTTGGTACTAACTAAGACAGTCATAAAGGGGCACAGGACAAAAGTATTGGTTCTCTCTCTTTCTCTCTCTTGTGTATTAAGACAGTGTAAAATATTTTATTCCGTTGGTTTCCTATTTATCGTGACTATACCGCCGTCTCAAAAAAATGGTACAATCAAACCGATTTTTTTCAATATTATATCTTAAACATAAGTAAGTTGTTTGTACATCACATTAAAGAGAAAAGACCAGGCTTTCCGGATTTTTTGTTTCATCTCATTTTGCTTTTTTCAATCGAGAGATAACTCCATTTACTGCGGAACACAAAAATCGAGTTTGTGCCGCTTTCTGGTCGAGTGAAACGGTGAAACGAATTTTGATAAAAACATAAGTTATTCAACTTGAAAACAGATATTAAATTCTTTAAAAAGGGATTAACTTCATAAGAAATCGAAAGATACGAAAAGAGTTACGTAATGGGGAAAGTTATGATCAGTAATTAAGTTCTGGCTTTAAGATCAAGTGAATAACATTCGACATTATTACTGTTGTTTGTTAGAAGAGAACCATGAACGTAGAGCCGCATGAAGCAACTGGAGAAGAGAGTTTTATGGTCTTGAAGTATCTGAAACGCAAATCCTATCAACACTTTGATAACTTACTTCCCAAATTCACTTTTATTGAGTTCAAAATTAGTAAATGCAAAAGATAGTGCAATATTTTTTTTAAACTTCTTTGGACTTGGAGTGTTTATTTTGGTTGCAATTACTGCCTTCCGGATAATTTTAACAGATACCAATTGTAATAAATTCAAGTTTCCATTTCATTGACGTGCAATAAATCTGTATGTTTATTATTTATGGAAAAGAAGATATTTATCATTTACAAATGATATGTTAACTATTAAAACTTGGGTCGATAAAACTAGACTTCTTTTGTTTTACGTTAATTCTGTGTTTTGTTTCTTTTGTCAAGTGAAATCTTTTGTGGCTTCAAGACAGCATGGTCATTAAACTGGGCGAAGCAACTCCTGCCAGCATAAATAGTGGCACAAAATGGTTTTGGATATCGCACTAAATTGATTATATCTGCTGGATTGACAAAAGCAAATAAGATGAACAAAACACCATTGGAAAGCCTAGTCTTTCTTTTTATATTATGCCAAGTTAGAATGACTTTTGAAATTTCATATTAACCAATTTTTTTCTTGTTGTACCATTTTTTTGAGACAGGCTGTTGTAATTACTGCCTGAGTATTTCTTAGGTATATTACTTCCCCCACAGTGATTTAGAGATTATACAAAAGACACTGCAAACCACCAAATGTTGTTGACCATGAAAGGCAGACGTGTGGGTGCCAATGTTGAAAGTGATACCCAGATTTTATCACTAGAGTAACCTATATCCGCCCTTGTGGCCTGCGATGGTGTGTAGCAGCTAGCAGCTATGCAAGGAGTCCTGGGATTATGTCATAGTATTTCAAAAGGTCTCCGATGTACCAAAAAATTAAAAAGTCTTAGGTCCGGTCGCTAGTAGCCTCGTCCCGAGTGACCCCAGATTGTACCGAAAGTGGTAAAAATGTTGATATCAGACGAAAAGCTTACGATTTTTAGCTCATTTACTTTCTAAATCTTAGGGCTAAAGGATGTTTGGTTTGGTGTGTTATGATGCGGAAACTATGCCCCATAGTACTCTATGGGGATGACAAAATCACATTTAAAGCTCTCACTTCAAAACAGGTTAAAAATAATCGGCGCGAAACTTTACAGGGGGGGTTTTCGGGTACGGTGAAGGCCATTCTATCAAAATGAATTTACAGATTTATATCGGGTCATCCCTTTAAGGAGTTCACGTCCAATTATGAAAGATTATACCTGAAGCCAAATTTCATTTCAAATAAAACAAGCGATTACAATAGAAATGAATGGAAAGCACTTTGAACAATGGTTTGAAACAAAAGTTTTGCCTATTAAAAACATCCACAAGAATATTTGATTGTGATGGACAATGCGAGATATTATACATCGAAGGACAAGAAGAAAAAAAGAAAAACTACCAAGAAATGAGCTACAAGTCCGCGAAGTAACACTAAGTGCATATAAGGGGGCGGGTCCATGTGGACACAGGATTTCGTTTTCGAGCCGCGCCATGTTTACGCTAAATTATTTTTGCCCACTATTTTATGTAATTGCCTAAATATCAGGTGCGCATTGTTTTGGGGGAAAAAAAATCCAAATCGGTGATGGTGTTTTTACTCTATTAGCATAAAAAAAGCATTTTTGGAGGTGATTCTCCAAATTTGTTTTGCCATAAAATCACACCGGAATAACTTTTGTTGTGAAATTTTTATTTTAGCATGTATGTAATTGTATTGATGTCCTTCTGTCCTACTATTTGAGCCAAATTTTATGGAAAAAAAGTCTTCGGGAAAGTGGTTTTTCATTTTTTGAATGGGGAGGCGTTCAAAACATGTTTTGGCCGCCATTTTGAATCTGACAACTAATTTATTTTTTCGGTTGAGTGGTGCGTGTGTTGAGTGTACCTATCAATGACTAGAGTTTGGTAAAAACCAACGGCAAAGTGGTTTTCAGAGGGGGGGGGGGTCCACTTGGAGCCCCCCCCCCCTTATGCACCAACGGGAATGCAGAAGACCTTATGCACTTAACTTGTTTAAGGAAGACCCGTCTCATAAAAACTGCCGTTTTCATCCAAAAACGAAAGATGATTTCTCGCCAATCTCCTCAAATCACTTCCGGTTTATTTAAAGAGTCCGGCTAAGACACCAACATCTAAACATCTGAGAAGTAACCTTATCCTCATGTAATAATAAGTATAATGGAATATTTTCGAAAGGTTATATGAGAATAAGAACACAGGTGTTATAAATCATTTATCTGATATGGCCATCCTTGTTTCTATAGCCGTTACTGTGCCTTTCATCTACATATCAGCAGTAATTGCCATCCAGGCGTATGAAAAACCACTTTGCGGTACAAAAGAAGTTTGGCTTTTGGAGAAATGTCGTATAAAACAACCTTTCAATTTGTTTTTTTTTCTTATTAGATGAGGAAAGTATCCGCGATATTGATGCAGACTTGCAAGCAAGCACTGTCCCGATGACCTCGTCAGGTAAATTAACGTTAAGATAGTTATCAACGAAAATGTGCTTATGTGTTGGACGGATAGTGTAGTGAATCCGCCCATTAAATGGTAAACATCTGACTGGATGGCTGTCTAGCTGTTTATGCTCATCCTAAAAAAAGTCACAATTGCCATAGGCCTAACCTCTTTTCTATTTTAACTATTCCAATCAAATTTAAGTGATCATGTAGTTATTATGACGTTTATTTCTAACGTTTGTTCAAATGATCCTTGGGTACTCCTCTGGATCTGGATGGGTGTGACCAAATGACAAAGGTCACACAATTGTCATAAGAAAATTATGCTCGAGAATGTTATTATCTTGAGTAATAAAATTATCCCGAGATTATCCCCCAGATAAGACTCGATATATAAAATTATTTTGAGATCATTAAAATTATCCCGAGATACGATCTCGAGATAATAAAATTCGCGGCTCCGCCTTTCTATCCTTTATACCTAAAAATTTGATTTTGCAACTCTTCACCCAAATTGGGTGCCTTTGGGCACCCTTTTCAAAAGGACCATGCTTGCCAATTTTGGGCGCATTGGTCCTGTACGGCAACCCAACCATTGACATACCAAAACTGACTTAAAATATAACCCCACACCGTGGCATATACCGTATACCAGCATCCTGTCAGAGATCCCCCGGCTTTTTCCATATATTATAGAATGAATTGTATCTTAAAATCATGATCGTTTTGGGTTGCCTAGCTGGGGATAAAAGTTTTAAATCTAAATCTATTTATTTTTTTAAAGATGCCAAAAACATGCATTTTACTGGGTTTGAATCTTTATGACAATCAATGTTAAAACTCAACTGAAATTTTAAAGACTTGATAGACTACTTTAAAACAAAATTTGTTTTATTTAACTCTATTATTCGCATTTCTTTTATCACAAACATACAAAAACTGTGAACGAACTTGATTTGGAGCGATAGCTAAGCCTACCATAATATAAGATCCTATCTCGGGATAATTTTATATCTCGAGAGAATTTTATATTATCTCGAGATATTTTATTTCTCGAGATAATTTTTATTCTCTCAGATATTATATTATCATTCGAGATCTATCGATATACTTTTCTAAAAAACAAATATTCCATAACATGTGTCACTTTTCACTTTCCACCCCTCTTCCGGTATCACTAGGTATAGTGTAATGGGGAATGTTCAAATTCAACAACGGGACATATCGTAACTTTCTAATAAAATCTATCTCTAATCAACTCGGGGTATAGTAGGGTACTTTCCAGGCTAACCAGATTGGGGAATATAAATAGGGTAACAGTTGGTAGAAACAATCACTTTTTGACCGTTTGCTCCGTAACTTGGTTAAGACAAAAAGTGAATATGATTATTTAGAGCATAATATTCAATAAATCTTCTCACTCAACTACTCTATATCCTTTCTTATAAACACTCTTTTTGAATAGGTCGACTAGAATTCAGTGTTGTTGATGGCTTGTACTCACGATCCTTCCAAAATAAGTAGCCCTACATTTCTTTGGTGGTCGAGGGATTTCCTTATTTCGTGCTGAAGATATGTTCACATAGTATGGGACTGGGGATATGATAGAAAAACTGCACTCTGAAACCTACCCTAGTACATTTAATGGCAACTCGAAACCAGATGATCCATCTACGGAAACACCGATTGATTTAATGGATAAGCGGTCGGATAACCATGTAAGTAGAATACGAATGTGCAGAATAATTGCTTCTTAAAATGAATATTAATGATGAGGAGATAGAAAGACATAGAAAGACAAGAGAGACACACGTGTACGTGGCCGCACGTACGTACGTGTATGTATGTGTGTGGGTGTGTGTGTTTTTGTGTGTGTGTATGTGTGCGTGTGTGCGTTCCAAGCAGGGACACACACGCAAGCAAACACCCAGTCTCCAAGCGGGCACAGTAAATACACAGGGGTCATGTCCTGAGAAGCTGTTATTGCATTTTGGCATGCTAAGATGGTCAGGAATTAATAATGTGGGGTGCTTACTTCATCTGTGGATGTTTTCAAAGTCCTCACTTTTGCGATAAGAAACACGAACATGTCCCCTGAAGTGGATTCTTACAAACAAGCACACACACATTGTTATAAATGAAACATCAAAATTCTATTTGCTCATTTTCACAGGGCCCCGAATGTGAAGCATTGACAATTGGCGAAATAGAAGACAATACACATCTTCTATTTGTTGGAGTAGGACGGTCTTCTTCGATTATTATATACAGATTGGCTGCCACGTTTGATAGTGGCCATGTACCTGTTCTTGAATTCGAATCCATGTTTCGTGCCGGAGGAATTAATGACACGTTCAATGCCCTTCTTGAAAACGGAAATCTGGGAAATTTGGACCCAGAAGATCTCAGGTATTGAAATATTGCTGCACACATGTACATTGTTCATCAATAAGTAATACTGGCAACGTACCCGCTACATTCACATTTCTATTTTGAATACAGGTATATCTGAAAAACGTATCATTATTTGTTCAGACAATGTAGCACTTTGCTGATCTTGTGCCAGGAGATGTGTTGTGGTATTTTCCTTTTTTAAACAAAATCTGAGTATATTAAGTATTGCCCTGCGTGTCTCCATCTCTTGGAACACAGATCTGGGCTTCTGCTTTTTAATGTTTTCCTTTGTTATTATTTGGAGATTTTAATAAATGTTATGTGGTGTTTATAATCATTGTGAAGCTCTTTTCATGCCGCTTCCGAAAATGATGGTTTCGAAATTTTTAACCAGGGAGGAGGTCAACTAGGGGTAATTTAAAGGTCCCACATACTGTTCATATAGCATGAAAATTTCATAGGAATACACAGACACATTTAAAATTATTCTGTGCCAAAAGTCATTGACCTTTAAATCCAAGAAAACGGCCTTTTTTTAGGTCAGGGTTCACATTTGGAGGCCTTCCATGTATTATGTCCATCATTTTTGTATAATTTGTGTCATTTGAAAAACAATGATAGATAATGTGCTTCGATCACTGTTTTAAAGAGCTGACAATGTTTGTCGAACATTATGGAAAAGGAATGTGAAAAGGCTTACATCCAAAAATCTTTGAAGTTGAACAATTACCCCTTAAAGTTCGTCCATGACCTCACCTCGCCAGAAAGCGACTCAGACTGGCAACACACAAGAATCGGCCATCGTCGAGCATGTGTGAAACGACCAACATAACAATGACTAGGACAAAACTAAAATCTTGACAGGAACACTAATCGGACTGAACGGAAACTCATGGAAGCTTTTTGTACATCAAGTCTACCTTTAATAACTTCAATAGGGATAAAGGCGCAGAAATTCCTCCTGAATGGATGCCTACTCAAAGGATGCCTCTTGACCAATGAACTTATTGCTCTATCCCCCTTTGTTTACTGTGTATATGCAGCTGCAACGTTAGTAAGCTCTGATGATGGCATTCGCTTGAGTGTCGAAAGCTCTCAGTCTTCCAATGTGGATACCTCAAGGGAAGATTATTTTCTACTCATGTGTCTCTGGTATGCTGTTGTGTTGGGTATACCAAGATATCCACCGGTTGCTTGCTTCGACCTCATACAATTACTGTTGGTAGCCATCCCTTGTATAGAGATCAGTGTGAGTATCTTCCTTTCCCAAACGTGTCTGTTTCTTTGCACCTTTTTCATCTGGCATATAATAGCTTAAATGTATGATCCTAACTTATTTTACCAACAAAAGGTTGCCGTATCGATAACATTGTACCTATTTATTTGCAGATTTATTTCGGCTAGACATAGTCCAACTGATACACCTTTACTTTTGGTAGCTGGTACTACGAGTAGCAATCTTATCATGTATGAAGTAGTCGATGAAAGAAAAATGCCATCAGGTATCTAAACTCTAAAAGCCACTCTAACTTTATATCTAACTCGAAAATGCAACTCTATCTCTAACTCTAAAAGCAACTCGAACTCTAAAAGCAACTCGAACTCGAACTCTAAAAACAACTCGAACTCTAAAAGCAACTCGAACTCTAAAAGCAACTCGAACTCTAAAAGTGTTACGGGGGTACCAGGATTTCTGTATTTAAAGAGAAAACCAGGAGGAATCATGAGAGTTTGTCTCGGCACGTCACTCGGTGCAAATCTAGTTTAATATCTGCCTCAGTATAACTAACAACTACACATGAACATAATAAAATATAAGTTCATGAAATATTTACAATATGGAATGACTTAGGGTGTTTCTTTAAAGTATAATTGCCAAAATTATCCTGAGGTATGTATCCTCGCCATGCACATAAATGGACCTTTGTAATTACTACAATCATCAGCCATACATGTATTACAATTAGGCATCTGACAAGTTACTGACTTAATTATAGCTGGTTCTAAACCATTCATGCTCAAACTCAATTATTACTCAGATAGTTGCATATAGGTCATAATATCCTGAGCTAAATGTTAGCTCCTTCCTAATAAAGCCTATCACTACTTAGTTCAATAAGTATGCTTTACTTATCATGACAACTTAACTATCCTCAAATTGCACGGCCTGATAATTCAAATATAACAATTAAACCTCTCAGCTCAAAGAACTATACAAAAGCTTCACAGTCCACTTCAACATACTTGTAGAAATTCCTTAAATTAAATCTTTACAATTAACTGTTACTTCAATCCCAACTATATTAACATTCAGAAGCTTTAATCTGTTCATTACATAAATTGAGAATGCTGAGATAAAGGAAACATGGCTAAAATGCATGTTTTTGCACTATGACCAACAAATAATAATTCTATTATGGCCAAATATGAACTTCAAGTAGCAACCCAGTTAGCAAGTGATGCTTCTTCAATTACTGCCACGCACACATCTCTACACATCCATGTGCTCGCTCTCATATTTCAAGGGAGCGGGAACTTGCGTGGAAAGGGGGTGCCAGTGAAGGTCACATGGAGCCCAAACCCTAACCAATTTGGGTGTAACAGAGGTACAAATCTCTGACTATGAAGAAGAATTAGGTGCTACATTGGACGCACGATCTAGCAACACTGCTGCTAGAAGAAACACCTATTTACTAAATCTTTAGAAGTAAAACACCTATTTTAAGGGCCTAACATGTCTACATGAACATGTTAACAAATACATCATACTTTTATGTACACATACCTTCATCTGTAGTTAATTAACAGTCATTAAATCTGCTAAAGATGCTCATCTCTTGATGCACTTATTAGATGTATTACACAAGTTCCCTCATTTCCACTGGTTAGCACTTTAAATGATCTTTTAAGTCCAACCAGTGCACTTTAAATCTCCACACTTGATCAGCATAATCTAAAAATAATAATATTTATATATTTATATGATAAGATATATCACATACCTGTATTTAAAGAGAAAACCAGGAGGAATCATGAGAGTTTGTCTCGGCACGTCACTCGGTGCAAATCTAGTTTAATATCGGGTGAGGGGTCAAGACCCACACCCCGATTTCTCCTGGCCACAGGTATGGAAAGTTATGTTAGCTTGAAAATTGTTTTGGTAGGGGCCTAATTTAAATCAAGATTTTTGCAGTGTATAACACTCTCCCCCTCTTAAAGTAATGTCGTCCCTGACATTCATGGTCTGAATAACAGAGCGACATATATAACAGTTAAAAGTTCTTGGCAAGATCACATTGTGCTTCTTCTGGAGCATTGCCGTTGCCTTCCACTGGTAGCATCTGCTACGTCAATGATTCCAAAGCTCCTCTTGAAATCACGGGGATAGGTAGGAAATGTGGTTGTACGGACCTCATTTCAAGTGCGTCAATAGACGTTATATCCACGGTGGGGGCAAAGTTCATGCATAACACATGGTGAAGTAAACACATCTGGACCTGTCAGTATGCACACAGTCTTCCAAGGTTAGCAGGGCTGTGATGCACAAGGTACGATACCCCGTTGAACTCCAATTATGCTGAGTTCGTCTCTAGCATATTTTGGTTCCATGGTACAAAATGTACCCTTTCCCACATGTATCATGTACCCACTGTACAGATTCTGTCCACCACAACCACTCTCCACTGGCTTATTGTACAATACTGTGCCATATTGACTTCTCCTATACTTCATACTACCACTAGCAAGTGACAATCGTTCTAGCTCTCCAACCACCAATTGGACCACCAGAATTGGACATCACAGGCCGGACTAGTAGCAGTAGTTCCAATGTCTCGAGTTAATTTTGTTATATCTCTATTACTTTCAAGATAGCTGAAATCCAATGGGTATTTGCTGATATGGCACTGGTGTTTGTGTAGGCACTACCCAATTTTGTTGTGGAAGGTAGAAGTTTCCATACTGCGGATGAAAAGCTGGTTGGACGTGGTCATGGTGCAGGTGGTGAGGAGAATTGTAGGTCGTCATTATTGAATGTGGGTACATCGTATTATTCATTGGCTTAGGCATAACATGTTGCCTCGATTGATTTGAATGCTCTTCTTTGACCGTCAGTGGCATATGTTATATGGCCTCCATTTTTCTGATTAAACTTTTAAAAATATTATTTTCTCATTTTATTTGAGAAGAGATTTCTCACGGGAAAGTATTTTGTTTACTATAAAGAGAGAAAGGGGAATACCCCTAGTTTGTTTTGCTAAGTGCACCTGTTTAGATTGCACAATAGGGGAAGTGGGGAATTCCCCAAGGATGCTAAATTTAGAAACTTGTTTATGTTTTGAGATCAAAACATTGTAAGATCAGGGAATTTCCCCGTAGAGTTATATATGGAAAGTGATGTGATTCAGGTTATGTTTATGCCATGATGCTGTTGTAATGTCTATTTTTAGACTGGGATCTTTGTGAAGTCAGTATATATTTGAGATTTGAGCTAAGTCTCGCCGTCAGCAGATGCAATCAGCTATACAGTATGGTTATAGCTAGTTTTATCTACAATACTGGTAGATTTGAGCTCCACAACAAGTTCCAGATTTATTATTTTTAAATTCCATGTGAGCAGAGTGCTGTAATTATTCTACTGTCGTCTTTGAAGCCGAAAGTGCTGGGAATCAAAATAGGATTCCAAATTGTGGACAGATAGAAATCGTGGTGATTATCTTGGACTGATATACTGTGGATTATGTCGTCGAGGGACTTAATTTAACCTTGTCGTCTTGAACTGCTGGACAAAAGTTATCTTTCAGGACTGAGAAGATTCCCATGGAATATACTACCTGAAGAATTAAATTATGTGACTTTGCATACTGTCATTTTGGAGTCTTCGCTGTGAGGACATATCATCGCTGAACTGCAACGCCTTCAACATAGGATACTAGAACTCTTTATAAGTATAATAATCTTAAATTGTGTAATTATATGTAATTTTGTTTTGGACATACCAAATTCTTGAACCAAATCAAGTAAAGATCATTAAAACTGTTTATTATATATAATTTAGATCATTTGTGCACAAGGCTCATTTATTTGTGTTTGAAAGGTATTTCTGACCTTTGACGTCTATGAGACGTCATAACACATACACCATGGAGCGGGGGCTCCCAACTGATGGTAACCAAAAGTGTTTGGTGGTTGACGATGTCTAGTTGAATGTCTAGTCACTTCACTTTCAGTTCCTTGCTCATCATTACCACTCTGGTCAGTTGATGCTGCCGGCTCAGGCGAGTCACTTCTTCCTGGTTGTTGCCCTGACTCTTGTCTATCGGTAATTTCGTCTGCTCTTTCTGATGGGCTGTTCCCAGGCTGATCTTGTGGATCACTTTGTGTACTTGGTTCAAACGTGGTCTCTGGTGTAGATGAGGGCTGATCTTGGTCTAGCTCCACTGGTGAATTTTGTGGCATGGCAGAGACTACCCGATAAAATTCTTGGAGATATCTATCCTCCTCCTCATCTGATTCAGAGTCTGTTTGTCGAAGATGCTTATTGTTGGCATTAGATCTTGTTCGAAGATTCCTTCTTGACAGAGCTGGCTGGGGCTGGGGTTCGGCTGGATGATCAGATGCAAGAAAATCACATGGGAACAGTAGGTTTCTATGGAGAATTCTTGTTCTTCCATTTCTATCCTCTGGTTGTAATTCATACACAGGCAGATCTTCCTTCTTACTGATAACCACATGAACTTTATCTTCATAGAACCCTTGTAACTTCCCTGGACCTC
The DNA here is from genome assembly GCA_023653785.1 of Ophioderma brevispina. Taxonomy (NCBI): domain Eukaryota; kingdom Metazoa; phylum Echinodermata; class Ophiuroidea; order Amphilepidida; family Ophiodermatidae; genus Ophioderma; species Ophioderma brevispina. Next base: position 9,008 of record JAMKCH010049077.1, on the reverse strand, counting down.
CTGGAGGGACACAGTTTTTGATGAGGACTCTGTCACCTGGAGAAAGGGTTGTTCTCCTTGCTTTCTGGTCATGACGATCTTTGCTTCTATCTGCTACCTTCTTTGCATTTGCTCTGGCTATTTCATAGGCCTCTTCCATCCGAAGTTTCCACTTTCTAACATATTCATGGTATTCAGCAGCAGGTTCTTGTGTGTTTGGAACCAAATGCTAAATCTATCGGGAGTCTGGGCGAATGGCCAAAGAGTAAGAGGTGTGGTGCATACCCAGTAGTGTCGTGTTTTGTAACATTGTAGGCGTGGACCACCTTGTTGAGATGTTGTTTCCAATCACTCTTCTCTTTGTCAGTAAGAGTACGAAGCATAGAAAGTAAAGTCCTGTTAAATCTTTCGACTTGACCATTTCCTTCCGGGTGGTATGGGGTGGTATGTGATCCTTTCATTCCACTAAGTTGTTCCAAGCGACTGAAAAATTGGTTCTCAAACTCCTTTCCTTGGTCATGGTGGAGTCTTCGTGGAAAGCCAAATTTCAATACAAAATCATTGAAGATCTTGTCAGCCGCTGTCTTTCCAGACTTGTTTGTTGTTGGGTAAGCCTGTGCAAATCTTGTGAAATGATTGACCACAACCAAGATGTACTCATAACCTCCTTTACAGCCATCTAAGTGGAGGAAATCGATGCTGACTAACTCCAAAGGCTCAGTGGTAGTGATATTGGTCATTGGCGATTTAACGGGTCTTGCTGGTTTCTTCTTCTTGACGCAACTACACATCTTAGTGACATAGTGGTCTATGCTCGCTTCCATATGTGGGCAGTAGAAACGTTCCCGAGCTAAATGGAGAACCCTTTCAGAACCCAAATGTCCCATCTCATTGTGAAGTTTCTTCAAAACCATGGACCGGAGACAATGTGGAATCACAATCTGGGATCGAGTCTTGGTAGTCCTGCGGAGGAGACCATCTGAGTCCACATTCATGTTCTTCCATTCATGCATCATGCTGCTGGTTTCAGGGAGCTCACCCAAACGTTCCTCACGTGTTGGCCATCTGCCTCTGATCTTGTATTTCATAAAGCGGGCAATAGCTGGATCACTTGACTGTTCATTGCGTAGTTGCCCCTTGGTGACGATCTCATCAGGTGGTACCTTGGGGTGGTTGATCATGTCTTTATCAGCTATAACAGAGTTGACAAATGCGAATTCTTCAGTAGTTTGAATGCTGATACCTTGCACAATGGCATCCATTACTAATGGAGAAATCTCTTCTGTGCAATCCTTGAAATTTGGAGGATCCAAAGGCATTCGCGATAACGCATCTGCGTCTCCATTTGCCGCTCCTGGTCTGTATTTGATCGTAAAATTGAAGTCCGCAAGCTCAGCTACCCATTGGTTTAGCTGTTGTGAGTACGTAGGTAAGGGGGTTATTGTCGGTATACACGGTGAAGGACTTGGCGTAAAACAGGTAATCTCGGAAATGGCTGGTCACAGCCCATTTCAATGCCAAGAATTCGAGCTTCCCTGAGTGTAGGTGGTAATTTTTCTCCGCGGGAGATAAAGCTCTAGATCCATAGCCTATGACTCGATTAACACCATCTTGCTCCTGGTAGAGAACTGCGCCAAGACCATCGTGAGAGGCGTCTGTATGGAGAATAAATGGTTTCTCCATATTGGGGAATGCCATGATTGGTGGGTTTACTTAGTAAGCTCCTGGATGAACTCTTCTAAGATCTTTTGATGCGATGGGAGCCATTTAATCAGAGTCTTTGAGGGGACTTGGCCTCCAGATTTCTGCTTTCCTCTCATCTTCTTCTTTCCTTTGACTTTGGTTGAGGTGCTAGACTGTTCTGTTTGAGTCAGCAGTGAGAATAGGGACTTTGCTCTCTTTGAATAATTCCTCAAATATCTTCTATAGCACCCAGTGAGCCCAAGAAGCTTCCTCACATCGCCAACAGTCTGCGGTGTCTTCTCAGTAAGTTTGCGGAGAGCAGCGGTATCTTTCGGATCAGGTCTATATCCCTCTGAGGACACAATCTTTCCCAAATATCGGACTTCCTTCTTAAATAGATCACACTTATTGATTCGCAGCTTCATACCGTGTTTGCTGAGGGCTTGAAGTACCTTTTGAAGATTTTCAATATGTTCCTCGAAAGTCTTGCTGAAGACAATTACATCATCAAGGTATACTTCACATATGTCGTGATTGAGACCTTCGAGGGCGGACTCCATACAGCGGTGGTAGGCTGCCGGGGCATTTTTCAACCAAATGGAATCCGCACCCACTCATGCAAACCATACGGGGTTACAAAGGCAGTAAGTGGTCTACTTTCAGGGTCATGAGCCCTGGTGGTATGCCTTCCCCAGGTCGAGACCTTTTGACCAGACCTGGATCGTATTTCAATGGGGCGCCTTCCTCTTGTGAGGCGAAAAGGACCTTCTGGCGAAGATTCATTGCCCTCATTAACAAAATCTTGAGCTGATTCCTTTGGGCTTTGCGATGCTGCTGACAACAATTGGTAACTGTCCAATGCATCGCCTTCTTTGAAATGAGAGCGTAGGCCTGTCGTAGCTGGGGCAATGTGATTTCTGGTCTACTTTCAAGGTATCCTCTAAGGGGTAGGCCACTGACGATAGATCTAGTTATTGCATTTACAATTGCTTGTCGTTCATATCCTTTTGCAATTGCATCCTCAATTTGCCTGGCTACACTCAGATATGAAAGCCTATCGGTCTGATTTTGTGGACCGACTTCCCTTGTTTTTCATGCTCTTTTGGCAATGGTTGTTTGTAATTCCAATGTTTTAGAAATTGTGGTAGAGTCAGGAATTTGTTAAATTCTTGATCATTTCTAAGTCCGGCAGATAGCAAGACCTCCAGCCTCATTGGCCGCTACCTCTCCTCGCTGGCCCAGGTATTGAGACATGTTTGGATGAGAGCAATTTGCATACTTTCCTTCTGAGCACCCCTCTGTATCTTAAGTGATATATCACTCTGTTTACCTACCTTCCTCAAGGGTGTAGAGAACTCACCTACTTTCTCCTCTACTACTGCTTCCAAATGGGCGGCAGCCATCTTCAATGGTGACCCAACTTGCAAAGCTACTGGAAGGCTAATAGAGTCTCAACAACACCTTGTGGGTCAGGACGTAAGTCCCATTTCTTTTCTTCCTTCAATCTCTTACATCAATTAGGTGGCCATGGTTGAGGGCTGCCTTTAACCATCCGGCAGATCGCCATATGTTACGGGGGTACCAGGATTCCTGTATTTAAAGAGAAACCCAGGAGGTCATGAGAAGTTTGTCTCGCACGTCATCTCGGTGGCAATCAGTTTAATATCCCTCAGTATATGTCGGGTCAAGAAGTACATTAAAATGAACTAAATTGCTGGTTTGCCATCAGTTCTTCCCTCTCGAGCCACTTTTTGAAGTTTAGAAGAAGTTATAGCTGCCGTCCCGGGGCGGGGGGGTCAATAGCTCTTTGAGATGAACTCGGGCCTTATGCCGTCCTCTCCCAAACTTCCATACATAGGAGAAACACTCCAATAAATGACTTGACTTCACCAGACTTGATGTAATATTTTAACAATTAAATATGTTTAATACCACTCTATAGTGTGAAATCAAACTTAATATTCGGAATCACATCACGGATCGGATTGTATATAGCCTGTTTCTTTCTCCCATACTAGAACCATCTGAAGATTTAAAATCACGAAAATTCTAAGAAATTATCAAAGGGCGCAATTTTCCCGCCTTCCAAACAGCCAATCACAATCGCGCAAGCTTGATTGGGATCAGAATTAATAGATAATTAGATTAAACAAGTCCATTGCTCCAGAGCTATCCCATCACAGTTGTGCAAAACTCTTGGATTGAGATCAATTAACTGCGGTAACATTAATACTATAAATTTAACAGGAAATACCCTGATGGAAGTATCTACCAGACCTAACAATGCTCTCCTCTTTTTAAAGATTTTGTAAATCTTCACGAACCATTTTCATTGTAACAAGTAAACAATCATTTAATAAAACAATCAGTTTGCATATTATATATTTTTATATAGAGTCCCCGGCTTATTTAAGCTAATATGCTCCAATTCTCAGCTATTACACAAAGTTCCATGTACTGCCTATAATCGAAGTCGCCGTGTCCTCCTAATACGCTAGTTCCAAGTTCCAGCCTATATAAACAGTTCATGTGTCACTGCACATGATCACAGTGAACGTGTCCTAAATGGCACTGAGCAAAGTTTAGCAATTTTCCATTCATAAATACAATAGCAGAAGATGGGTTATTGCTCTAATAGAACTTCTAATTTACATGTTATGCCGCGGATATAATTTTTGTAACCGTTTTATTACATGCAACAGCACTCCGAGAAAACTCCGCTCTTTCTGGAATACAATCCCACAAGTTGGGGAGTGTCCAATATTGATGCAGTCCATATATCGCGGGAATTCCCAAGTTAGTACCACATGCGCTGTCTGTATCAAGTTTGGGCAGTGGCCTCAAATCCCTCATTAAAATATTCAAAGCCACGGAGCGATTGCCAGCATGTTGTGCCGTGAAACATTGGCGCTCTCCAAGTAAATTTCAAACAGGTTTTCAAAAATCACAGTCAAAACATTTACTGCTCAACCTTGTGAAGAGAATCAAAGTCCTTATCTGAAACAGTCAACTTATCAAGGCTTGCTGATTATCACTTGGCAGTTTCAACTAGTTCAATGTTGTAAACATCGCTTGGCTACATGTTTAATTTCCAATTCTCACACATACAGACATAACAGGAAGTGCGGTCGGGGTTTTGCTGGTAGTATCAAGTGCACTATTCAAAGTTCCAGTGCAAAAGTAAAAACAGTTGCCCTTTTTTAACCATACATTATTAATTTAAACCAGCAAATTATATGTAAATTTCCAGAATTTTAACCCACTTTAAAGAAATCATGGTTAAAGTTTTTGACCTGGAAAGCCCACTAACTTATATATATATATATTACTGAGAAATCTTCAGTACTGCAAAATTTCATTGTTTAATAGTATATCTTCTGTTATAAGTCATGAAAATATACATGTCATAAAAATTTGAGTTGTAATTTTAAAGCTACCAATGGAAAGTTTTAAGGTATCACCCATAGAGCACATCATATTTGCAAGTCCAAACACCATGGTGTAACAGCATTTTATCACATTATAATATAACTTCTAGAAAACCAATCTGCAATTTGGCTGTGTTTGCGACACCCTTTTTGTACACACCAGTGATTGGATATGGTTGCAAGCTAAAAACCAACGTGTCAGTCTTGAATTTGTGGATTTGTTTCGTCTCTCAAGCCCAAACAATACACTGGTGGTCTGAATATTACAGTGCAATTGTGTCCATAAAGAATGTAAATGCAATTTGCCAATTGTCCCAAATAAATGGCAAGACTTCTTTCTCAGATATAGTATACCTGACCTCTCTATCTATCATTTTATTCTGGCTAAGATAGAGTATATGTTTTTCCTTTCCCTGGCCATCATCTTTGGCTAGAAACGTGCCCCTAAGGTGCATTGTGATGGCGTCTGGTCTGTAAGACTAATGGTTTTTAGAAAAATCTGGGAACAAAATGGTTCACTCTACCAAAACCCTCTTGTCTTGAAAAGGGATATTTCACAAGCATCATGCCATGTAACTTTGTTTGGCATTAATTTCTTGGTAAGTTCTGTGAGTGGGCGGGCTATATCTGCATAACTAGGAAAAACCTCCTATAGTACAGCCGGACAGTCCAGAAATGCCCTAACATGCTTTTTGGTATTTGGGCCCTAGGGAAATCTTTCACTGCCTGAGTGTTGTCAAGTTTGTCCTTATATTTCCCCTACCAACTAACATGCCCAAATAGGCTCCCTCCGATCTACCATTTCATTTTTCACATTTTACTGGTTGGATGGTGACCTGCATCACTGATTCTTGTAAGTACCTCATCGACATGTTTCAACTGTCACTCTCCCATTATCACTCCCGATACAGACGCATCTAATATGCGGTTGCAAAATCTTGGCATCCAGTAAGCACAAGGATCAATAATCTCATGAAGGTACTTGCACTATTCTTTAGGCCAAACGGGAGTAATACTGGTGTATGGAATTGGCCGAAGGAGTAACAATCAAGTTTTAGCTCGTGATTCAGTGTCGAGCGGTAACTGATAAAAACCCTTTTGTGGATCCAATGTTTTAATATACCTATCTTTTGAAACTTTTGTCCAAAATTCTCTAACAGCGAGGCATCTCGTTATGGGCGAGTTCACATACTTTATTTATCCCTCTCAAATCTGAACAAAATGCGGATGTCCTTTCCCCCAGGCGTCAATACAAACTGTTTAATAGGGGAAGCATAGGGACTGTTGGCTGGTTCAATTATGCCCTATCTATGCATTGAATCAGTTCTTTCTGGATTTTGCTTTGAAGGGAGTGCGGAGTCCTGTATATTTTCTGTCGCACAGGTACATTCGTTGTGGTTTTAATATTGTGAGTGTAACCAGGATTGTGCGACCTGGCACATCAGAAAAACTTTTGTGGTGCTTTTTCAATAAGGACTCTATGTTCTTGTTTTTGTTGTTGAGACAATTCTGGTGGCCATAGGAACATCATGCCAATCCTGACTTTGGGAACAGTTTGGGGGCGACCTGTCTTCCATATTGAAGGACAGGAAGAGGTTCACTTTCAATATCTGTGTCCATCTTGCTCAAATTGTTTCTGTAAATCGGTGTACTGTGGTATTGTGACTGATTTTTCTATCGTCCACCCACAATGCCATAGCATTCTGCCATACACATTTTCTTGATCTCTATCATACCATTTTTTCCTCATATTCCAAGCAGTACCCTGTGTGTTTTCTTTTGTCATTCATGTACTTCTAGTTAACTTTGTTAATTTTCCTGACAATACTATATGGCCCCTGCACTTACTGTCTAGTTTTGCATGGGAATCTGGGAGAAAAACCATAACTTTATCTCCCCGGGCTCAATTCACCGCGCACTGAAGTTCACAATCATAGTGTGCTGTCAATAGATTTTTGATATTCCTGCCAATTTTTGTTTGCTTGTTGCATGAAACCTTCTATGCGTTTACGCATACCTAGCATTTGGACACTACAAATCTTCTCTTCATTTCCGTGTCTACCAGTTACTCTTTTCAAACTAAGGGGACCTCTAGCTTGTCTGCCATATAACAACTACTCAATGGCGAACATGTTGGTTGCCTGATTGGTAATACTTCTCGATAAGCCAAAAGAGAAAATGGGGTACCTATTCCAACATCCCAATGCTTTTCTCTCTTTGGAAGAAAGGGACTTTATATATTTTAAAATGGTCATGTGCTCGCGTTCCGTAAGGCATTCGTTGTTGATGGTGTATGGTTGCGATGAGCTGCGAAATCTGCAAACGCTTTACAGATGGACTCTTATTTGGGACATGGCAATTACTGCCCGGATCATAACACTCTCATGTGAAGGCCAACGCGTTCAAAAACATTATGAGTGCATTTCGCTACAGGTGTCCTTTCTGATATTCGACCAAGGTATCATCGCTTCGATAGCGAGTAGCGTAATCCCTATAGTAAGGAGATACCTTGACCTTTGCTTGACCTTTCCAGGGGACCAACAATATCTATACCTACGCGTCGAAAATGGTCTATCAATGATGGGCATAGGAATCAATGTTCTTTTCTTTTAACTGTGGCCTTTATCTTCTGTGTACTGGCCTGTGGCAAGTACGACAGTATGTAGCGGTAGCTTTTGCAATACCTGGCATAAAAATGTGCTAAGATCCGTTTTTTGGTCTTTTCTACCCCATATTGCCCTGCTTAGTTTGATATCATGGGCCATGTTCAGGATTTGGTCGATACTTCATGGGTAACAGACAACCTGTTGTACAGCCTCAACATTGTTCAATAGCTGTATTTGCATTCATCAAATGGGTTTTGCTTGCTTTTATATTGTCTCATTAACACACCATCTTTCATGTAAAAAGCAAACCTATTTTGTCTATATATCTGTGAGGGGAACTAACCTCTGTTTACTGCCTTTAAGTGTCTCTGTTGTTGCGTGTATCGTAAACTATTTTTGTGCACATCAGGCATTCACTGTTTAGGCATACTTTGTTTTTTGTGTCCTTCCTCTTAAGTTTATTTGTTTCTGTTTTTGTCCTTTGTGTGACACTGTTGATTCGCCGCTGTCATCACACCACTCATTTTTGTGGGGTACCCTTTAGATTCAGAACACCCACACTCAGAAACCCACTATTCCGAAACCCTTACCATAAGGTCCGCTATCAGAATTTCTGGAATAGGGGATGGATTTCCTATAACATGAACGCCATTATACAGAAGACCCGCTACTCAGAAAAAACCCTTACTTCAGAAGGGGCCCGTTAGTCAGAATATTTTTTCTGTACTAGCCTAACCTTCTGATTAAACGAACCCTTTTTGGCGATGGACAACCCCTGCGCAGAACCCTTACTCAGAAAGACCCACTAATCAGAAAAACCCACTATTCAGAAGGCCCGTTATTCAAATTTTCCTGAATAGCGGGCCTTCTGAGTAACACGGGCTTTCTCGAATAGCGATATTTTTTATTTTGTTTTTATTAAAAGGGGGCCCACTCTTTCAATTTTCCGGAATATCGGGTTTTCTGAGTAACGGGGGTTTTTTTCTGAGTAGCGGGTCTTTTTTGCCATTTTATTTAAAAGTCAAGTATCAGAATTTTCTGGGTCCATGCTTAAAAGCAGCTTGCTTTATAATAACAAACCAACCGTCTTTCTTATTTTGTTTTCTTTGTTTTAGTTTTCCCTTTTTGTTTGGGAATCGTTTTATATTGCGATTCAAAAATGTCCAATAATGTATTTGGCGAGTGCTTCTTGTCTCTTCTTCCCCTCCCCTTCTCTTCCACCTGTCTTCTCTTACAAATTTTCTTCTCTTTATTTTTTCATAATGCGACGAAAAAAATTGATTCCTCCCCCTGGGCCTTAGCAGTGCGCCCA
>JAMKCH010049076.1:0-11187 GCA_023653785.1 Ophioderma brevispina | reverse complement strand
GATTTTCAGTTGTTCTCAAATAAAATAAAAAAAAGGGGGACGTAGGGTATAACAATTTTCGGCATTAACTTTTAAATGGGCCCGGAAAATCGGCTATCCTACCCACCTGATTTATTGATCCAGTGTGGGTAGTGCGCAGTGCACCATCAGTCCAGAGCCCCACGCCACTCCTGACCGACACTACCTGGCAACATTCATACATCAGTTCCTTTTTTCACTAATTTTTTAGGGGAGGACAAAATGGACTGGGGTGGTCACGGGGAACCAAACAATACATCCGGAGACCTTCATCATCAACAAAAAGCTTTATATAACACCTTTTCTCTGGATGAACATTGGCTTAAGGAATATTTTCAGGATCTTTTTGTTCCCCGCTGGCCTGTCGCGAATGGACGGAGCGCTGAACTGGAGGTTGCTGGGAGGGGAAGCTTTGGAATTTGAATGTTTTGGTTAACAGTGTTAAAATTATAGGGGGGCTCAAGGGTATTCGAGCCCCCCCCCAAAAAAAAATCACAATTATTGGGTGCCAAGCCCTCCGTTTTCCTAAGGCCAATCAACCACAACAGCAAAATGATTAAATTTTGTTGTGCAATCGTCTATCGTGTCCAAACACAGTAGATCGGTAGCAAGGACTTGGGTCAAACATCATCGTTCATGTCCCCTACCTCTCAGCTTTGACACCCTTTGGTAGTTAGTATGGGACCCTCTATCAATGCACGAAGTTATTGGTGTCAAATTGTGGTGTCACTTTTCACTTTATATACCTTGGGCAATTAATTAATAATCTAGTAATCCTTAAATCAAATAACCTTAATATGCTGATAGCATCAATTTTAATTTTGTCATGACCGTGCCCTTAACTGTGTAAGTCTCTTGAAAGACCAAGGTGATTTGAATTTCTGAGAAAATCAAGATGGTACACATTGGGCTATATTTTGCAATGATTATTTTAATTGGTTATCTAGAGTAGATATAATTAATTATTTGGGTTCAAAACCTAATATTTGAGTTTCTGAGGATGGAAGTGCGAACCCACTTTTTTTGTTCGAGAGTGACAATTTCAATGGGATTTTCATTTTATTGTGGGTATGTGGTTCTTACGTGACCCCCTCGACTTGTGTTAGTGTCATGATCAAACTTCCAAAGGAAAGTGGTTATCTGGTTGGGGTCCCTAGGGAACCCCCTTGGCCACTACCGAAGTTTTTTTTTAGCTTGGCACTTAAGTGTTAAAAAAACCCTTTTTTAATTTTCATTTTTTATTTAATATTTATTTTTTTTCATTTTGATTTTTTCATTATTTTGCGTCGATGTCACCGATGATCACTTAACATCTTCTGGGTATGAAATCAACGGTCTTAAAAACGTAGTTCATGGGTTAGGTTTGTTTGAATTAATCACATATAGAGTGTTCGGAAGAGTTCGTTTTCAGATTTTTGTCTTATGTGCCGGGTAGATCATTTCAGTGTTCATACACGGCATCCAATGATGCCCAGGAATCCAGGACGAATTGGGACGTCAGGGGTTTTCACCCTAAACTCTTATCGAACTGACTGCGATTACATATACAGAGCCGACGGCTTAATGCCCCCGTCCGAAGGACGGGTAATTCGCATGGTTCGTATTGCCCAAGTCCAAATGATCAAGCCGCCGCATGTGGTGGATGGGGCCCCTCCCGCGCTTCGGTGCGGAACCCCCGGTAATATTCACTTTCCAAAAAACTTATTTTTTTTCATTTATTATATGAAACAATTTGAAATGCATGTACAAGTGGATCACTTATAATGCTCCTATGAGCCATGATCTTTTAAAATCGCCGCTCCCGATCGATCGCCCGTGTTTGACGATGTTACGAAGTAAACGCTGCTTTCGCAGCTCTTTAAACCTTCATAAAATAAACAAATCTCTTGGACCCCTTAGAAAAAAGTATTTCAATCAAGGTATGCTCTTTTTACAGGGTGAATAAAAATTTCACCTTGAATACTGCTGCCATGACCTGTTCATTCAACATTTTGTCGACATAATCTAATCTCATTTGTACACTACAATTCTGAAAAAAATTAAAGAAATCGCTTGAGAAAGGAAGCGGATATGAACATTTTTTTACACTCATTTTTTTTCCCATTCCAATGTAGATCCAACGTAGCTATACCTCACTCATATGGTCAATTATATTCTTCCTAAAGTGCCTTATTGTGGCAATTGCATGTTAAAAGTAATAACAAAACAATCTCAAAACAATATAAAGATTTAATAATTAAAAAAACAATTGTTTGCACAAAATATGGTACAAAATAATATGTATCATACGCAAAGAAAACTCATGGATCAATAGATGTTTAAACAGCTTTTGAAACACATAAAATATGTTCAAATACACTTTGATGAGCAATATTCATGTTTTAACAAATTTGAAACATGGAGTTAACTATTTTGTATAATCTTCTTTGCCCATCCTTTGATTATTTGTTTTCCCTCCTTTCTACTCATCAATCCCCTTCCCATTGGTTCTCTTTAGTGTTACCCCATGCCTACTCCGCTGCATTCCTGTTCATTGCTCCACCCTACCCCTTTTGTGGGTTTTTCATTCACTCGTATTGTTCCTCTTTTCAGCAGGCTTTCCAGTCCTCCCTTTGCTCCATCACTCATCCGTCCTCCCTTCTCCATGCCCCACTGTATTTCTTGGTTATCGTCACATTATCTTTGTTCATTAATTTCCATTTTTCTCTTTTTTTCAGCTTTCTCTCCCAGTTCCTTTACCTAAACCCATCACCCCTTCCTGCCTTTTTGTTACTTGTCTTTTATTATGGGATTATCATCACGACTTATCTGTTGTTTTTGTCATTTGCCTTTGAAGCAAGATCCTGTAGGATCGAAACGTCACGCCCCAATCAGTTAACATAATCAATATACTTCATGCACGGATTATCCTTGAATACACCGAAATCGGATTTGCAATATACTCTTGTGAAGCAAGAGTCAGAAAGATTTGTCACCATATTCAGACAAATGATGGAACTGAAAAAAAAAAACCCATTAACTGTGTAATGAGGTAAAATGGATTAGCCTACAAAATATTTGGGCCCGTATTCCCAAAAAGGTGTTTAGCGCGATTTTACGCTAAGCACACCGTTTAAATGTGAGATAACGTATGGCTCTTAAGAAACGCAATTCCAGAAGTAGTTTTCAAGTTAAACGCAATTAAACTCCGCCACAATGTCCGAATTTAAACTAGTACGGGGCTAGTTAGAAGTGTTTTAAGCAGGGGGTTAAGCCCATTCAAAACCAGTCGGCCATGCGTGCGCTGACATTTTTGAATATTGCACGGAATAATTATTAGTTTGGGTGCTTTGTATACACACATTATGTCATTCGAATTCCAACACTCCGGCAAAATATCAGTTGTTTGGATGTTGGGTGCTATTGGTTGGGTAATTTTTCCTACCCCATGGCCACAACACGAATGAAATGACACGTCATCGTCCTTTGATTAAATAAACCGCCTCAATGATACATCTTTTCACCTAACGCGACCTTAAGCACCTAAGCTAGTGAGTATCTGAGGCACATGATCCGGTTGCACATTATTATAACACCTGGCCACCTCTAACACTTAACATCAATTTGTATCACTACCATTAGTGTATATGCAAAGCGGCACCCTAAGTATGTTGGAAGAAGCGGAGGCGCCTTGCTTTCTATTGTTTTGGTAACTCTATTGTTTCTTTGTGGTCGGCAAAAACATGCGAGACGATGAATTTCTATATAGTATGCAAGTCATCAGTATGGCGGTTTTGCCTGCATCTATTATATAGAACCTCTGTGGCTGTATTCTTCAAAACGAATGTGTGAACCAAATAAACTGTGGTTAGGCCTAACTGTAGTTAGCTAAACGCACTGTTTAAAAACCGCAGGTTCAATATTTTAACAATCGTTTAGCTAACCCACGTATTTAAAACGCCGAAACTCTCATCCACCAACTGTACTTATCTTCGCCTATATATTACGTGTCGTGAAGAATATTTAATATGTCCTACAATGCCTCCGTACGTTAGTTGTAAAAAACATTTGCGGAAGCCCACGGTAAATTAAAGAATGGCGGCTTTACGCAAAGACCCTTTAGAATTTGTGTGGATGGTGGAGACACATCCAAAACCCCGGCCTATTTAAAACTGTTTTTATGTCATTGTGCCGCACTGCTATCATTCCAATACTATAACAGATAAACACGGGCATGAAGAGAAGCAAATGAAAATGGACGAGAAGAATCAACTGAGTCTCGGAAAAGAAAAATAAGAGAAAATAAGGAGTACTGGTCTAACAACGAGTATCACATAGAGCTTAAAATCCGAGGCAGTTGATGAAAACGTGAAGTTAAACACGCCTTAAACTATCCACGGCGCAAGTCTAGTTTAAACAAAAACGTTTTAAAGGCATATTTACAGTGTTCGCTAAAATTTAACAGCGTTTAAAGTTAACCATGCTTTGAGAATTGCCGTTTATTTTAATCGGTCGTTTAATGGCGATTTAACCAAGATTAGCGTTAACATCATTTGAGAATACGGGCCTTGTTGTTTTAGTGGTGGTTTTCGCCAATGCACGGTTCATTGCACACTCCATTGACAACAGCAATGGTGTCTATCATTCTCTCACAGTTCGTGTAGCACCTTAACGGTACGGAAGCCACAATACCCTAGTGGGGGTTGTGTGCTGGGCTCACTAACCATTAACAGACAATCGGCCTTTTATAATACACTGAGGTTATGCGTCTGTTACTAGGACGACGAATGTTACTCGTGTTTAAAGCTTCTGTTTAAGTAAGTCAAATGGTTTCAAATATTTAAACGCGATTTGCTTAAACGTAATTTTAATTACGGCTATTTTAAGATAAACGCGTTTAGCTAAACCAAGTTCTGGAATACTGGCCATAATATCTACCTCATTTCTTTAACCAAATTTCCTTCATGTTGTGTCAGCATAGAAATAGAAAATCTAGCCAATACAGCTTGTAAATTCTTTGAAAATGAAGATTGTGCCCACCGCGGTATAAAGAGACCACGAAATCCATATAAAGGTTTGGCAAAGGCCTATGTGAATCACAAATTAGAAGAAGAAAAAAAACATTAATGTTGACCAAAGTCGGCATTTCGTAAATAGGCCAACGATTAAAAAACACTATGTCGGGCAATTTTTCACCTTGAAAAAGCGTGGCGGATGACAAGTTGCAGTTGTAATCAATATGTCTCCAGATACAAGTTGTGGTTTTGATATTTTCTTTCAGCATTTGTGTAATTTTCAGGGATTTGAGCGCAATTCTACAGAATCTAGGAGAGTCAGTGTTTGGAAAACGCGATTTGCGGCAATTCCGCTTTCCGCGCACCATAACTTAGTTTTTCCCACAATCTCTGCGCTGAAAATTGGCAAACCCGTACAAAAAATAATAATAAACTTGCCCAAAATATATAGTTGGATAGCCAGGGTTGGCACTTTTGATGGGTTCTACACAGAGAGCCCACATAAGGTTTAACCCTCGTCCTACCTGCGCCCTCCCGAAGGGGGGGGGGGAGGTGGCTCCCACCGCCCTGTGATTTTCGTTACTTACCAATCCGATTTTTGGTACCAAAGGAAGCTTAGAGTTTTTTTCTTTCCATTGGTACCACAATAAGTACCAATACCCCATTATGACGTCACTATGATGTCATATGTGAGGAAAGTACGAAAATCCGGGATATAGTGTGGAAAATTGATAATTTCGCAATTTTATCAAACTCCCCTTATTATAGCACTAAAATGCTCTCATATATAAACCTAGTCATTTCCATCAAGTAAAGTCAAAGACCGGCATAAAATCTGATTTCCTAGCCTTTTGGCGAAAAATGAATTTTCCATCTATTTCCCGTTATTGCAAATTGGCAGTTTTTACTGACATGCAAACTTTGATGACGGGTCATTCTGACGTAAGGCTGGCATGTTAGTAATAATTTGGAATCAATGAAAGAGGAGAGAGACCATAGCTATTACTCCATTGGCAACCAAAATCAAGTGTGCCTGTGATATTCCTGTTTTGTTGGCTAGGTATGTTGGTACTTCTCTCCCCATCCCTCACTTGGGATCACTGTAATCTTAACCTATACCCCTGGATGTTTGTTTTGGATGCAAAGGAGCGGGAAATGTCAATTGATATTCATTAAATTTTGGCACCAAAAAGGAGTTTATAGAAACCGGGAAAACGGAAGGTTTCCTCGTCTACCCCCTCGGTAGACAGGGTTCAGAACGGTTCTTGGTCAAATTCGGGAGTCTGATTCCACCTCTCTTCTTTGTACTTTAATAGAAGTGGTGGAAAGTTCCTAAATTCCCATTAAAGGACCTGAATCGTGGTGATTCGGAGGGTATTCTGAAGTAGACGCATTGTACGTAATCGTCTCTCGCTCTCAGAAAGGAATACACTACGCTAGCGATAGGTACCTTCCGCGATCTTACTTTCCCCAGAATACCATTGCACCATCGGGTGGTGGAACTCACCTCCTATAGCACTCCTGGTTCAAGCTTCTGTGTTGACTGACCTGCTAGTAAGCTTGGATGGCACCTCTCCATCTGCTTAATCACACATAATATTAAGTAAGTCCTGTTGTAAGGTGGGACGGCGAAACTCAATTCGACATTGTCTAAAATTTTGGGAATGGAGGACTCTGTATAGAATGCCCTCAGGATGAGGAGTGAGCTCCCAACATCACGGCGCTTGCTAAGGAGCCATTCAGCCGATATGGTGGTTCTTGTGCGCCTATCTCGATGATTGAGTAATCTACGCTGACACGTTGGGATAAGAGTTGTTTTGACGCTCGAAAGTTCTTTTTGCCCAGAATCCTGCACCGAGAGAAGACGCTCCTCGCTCGAAGCGGAGATGTGCCTCATCAAGACCAGCTTGGTCTCAGCACCCTCTTCGGCCGCAGGCGACACGCCCTAAGATGGCATTCTTTCCTCGATAAGTCCAGAGACTACAAGCTCCTTGATGGGTTACTTTCAATCAGAAATTGTAGGCACCAAGCCAGTTATTTTCCAGATCTAGTTTAAGTAATGAAGAACGAGCCTAGAACATACCCTTCACCGGGCAGGTCAGGAGGGAATACAAAGATGCCGCTTTTCACACATGAGACCCTGAATTTGGGGTTTGTTCTTCCAATTTTTGCGTTTTTATTTATTTTCCAACCTTTTTGGGACTTTTTTAGACCACCTTCACGCGCTTTTTTCCAAGGTTTTTTTATATCCAGTTTCCGGGTGTTGTTTTGGAGTTGACCTGGGATCTGGAATCTCTGGGATGAAGCACTGTCATCCACGCAAGCCCCTATGGAGCTGCAGATGGTCAGACCTAATGGCCAGAAAGATTTCTGGAAGGAAAAATCCGCATCTACTATAATTTTGCAGCAACTGGTTTGAAGAAGATCTCTATCCGCACACCATCAGTGGCGAGGGAGGGGGCATTTCCCCCTAATTTTTTGTTTTTTTGTAATTATATTAAATTTGGGCAAATATCAGATTATTTTGGCCCAAAATTTGGAAAAGGTTCTAGACCTGAAAGTTTGGTTTTACTCTGGGAACAATAAGACTGTTTGTTGTGGGAATTTCTTGTAGACTAGTGTGATTACATGATGGACAAAATTTGAACATGTAGATTGATAAGTTGTTTAGAAGTTTTTAAAAAACATTTAAACACACAAGCTGAGAAGGATATTTTTCCATCTCTCATTAAGTTTTATCCAATTTAACATACACATCATGTCATTTCCGGTGGTCCTAATATCATCTGATAAAGTGTCCTGGCAAGTTGATATGTAAGAACTTGCAGTTGTATGAAGTTCAACGAAACATTGCTCCAAAACATTACTTCCATAATAAAAGTGAAGGCATAACAAGAGCATTTGATAATAACAAAACTGTACCTGCTTGGAAGAAGTATTTACTACGCTTTAAAAAACACCAATTCTTTTAGAAATATTTTTACGAGATACTCCACATGACTACACAATACAATTTTGGATCAATTGACACCAAGATTTAAATTCAGATACTATTGCTCAATCATTGACCATCATACATTACAGTAATAATGTCCCAGTCTTTCAAGCATATCGGTTGTACGCAATATCATTAACTTAGTTTTATCTACATTAAGAAGTTAGTTTGTTGCTATGGAAGCACCCCTAGCTACATGTGCAGACATGATTCTAATGGGCCTCTGCAAACCATCAGCATTTTGTCTGTGCACATTAATGAGGTGTCATCAGCAACTGACAATTTTGCAATTAAGGGCACTTGGCAGACAATTCACCACAGATAATGAATAGGAGGGTCCCAAGATAGAACCTTGAGGTACTTCCTATATTAACATTATTAAAATTAGAAATCCAGAATTACACTATCAGTTTGAGACCTATTGCTCAAGAAATTTAAACCACTGATATGCATTAAAAAACCAACTATTCCTAGCTCTGGAGTTTTTCAGTAGAATGTCAGGTTGACCGTGTCAAACGGCTGTCCTTTAAAGTCAGAAAAGATACCAGTAGCTTAACCCTTATTCCTACTTTTTAGGATAAAAGTCCTTCAACATCAAGTAAAGTAGAAGCCGTGGAGTGGTTGGCACGAAAGCCAGATTTTAGGCATCAGCCAGACGGCTGCATATTAAATAAGAATATAATTGATCATGGATGGCCCTTTTCAATGATTTGACAGAATTGGTAAACACGGATCGTAGGCCTGTACTTTCCAAAACGTCTGAATGCGTCTCCAGATTTGTAAATCTGGGGGTGCGGACGGGGGGTGCGGATTTACCAGAAGTTGACCTTTTGCGTCCCATCAAACCAATTCTTTTCGGCTCGCTGCGCTCGCCGGTTTGACCGTGTTCAAAAAACATTATAATAACACCATCCACCACAAATCGTCATGCATAAGGTATTATCCGCTGCTTATTCCATTTCATATACCATAGCAGCAACAATCCCTTAAACAACAAAAGGTAGGCAAGCTACAACTTAACATCACAAGCGGACTTCAAAAGGACAAGCTACTTTCAGCATCAAAAAGCGGACATTGCATTTTGGGGGTGCGTCGCACCCACCGCACCCCCCTGGCTAACCGCCCTGCAAGGGGTCCCACGACGTAAGTCTAGAAAATAGCCCAAAGCTCAGGTACGTTTATGTGGCGGCAATTACTGTGCTGCAGAATCATCGGCCTGAGACCGGAGATCAAGAAGAGTTGATCCCCAACCCCGACCGACACCTCCTTCGGCAGGGATGTTCAAGGGCAAAACCGTTGCCTAGGCTCCTCATCTCATTTTAGTTGGAGGTATGATATATATCTCGGAAGACCAAGAGGCTGCAACCGTTAGAGGATGGCGTCATCGGCTATTGCGGCCAGATTTAAAGCTTCTCATCTGTAGTTTGTAATACGGGACGATGTCAAACACTTCTGACCAGTCCGCGACCCTGAGTCGAATCAAGTTTTAGACCGAAACCAATTGACTACATATGATTAACCAAGGCCACACCCGTTACCACTTCCATCTTCACCGCTGTCGTCTCACTGAAAACGCCGCACAAATCCAGATCGGCCCCCTAAAAGATACTGTGAGCTTTCCAAGCCGACTTGTTCAAACGTCACTAAGAAAGCCCGGTGTCCATACCAAACGACACAACTCCCCCAATATGGCTGTCAGAAGCTGGACTACCATCAGCCAATTGTCTATTAGCGAAATATTTTTCCCTTTCATCTCGGAAATCGGCAACCATTTTTACATTCGACTGAAGGTTCTGGGAGCCGTCGAAAGACCAACCGGGACGACATTGAACTGCTAAAATTCCACGCGAAATCGTCAAGCCATTTCTTCGAGACCCTGAGCACGGAATATGCAGGTAGGCCGTAAAGGTAAATCGACTATAGGCGTCATACCATCCTTTCTGAAAACCGTTCGACAAAGCGTCCACGACTCCACAACGTAATCGTTCGGGGCCCGTGTGTATTTTCGGTGCTTGAGGTTGCCATGGGCCGCTCCATTACTTTTTCGGTGGTGATGAGAAGTTATAAATAGCAGCCGGGGTGTATGCGGTAATGATAGGTGCATCCCAGAACCGGGTCACAGCCCCCTTGCAACCATCGAATCCCCGAAGGAGATCTTCCTTTGGCATAGGGTGCGACGGCAGAGGGGTCTTATGAACCCGTGGAACGGAACGCACGCATTATAGCACGATAGAAAGTGTACACTTTCAGCTTTCATTTTTGCTTTTTTGTTTGAGGTAAATAGGGACATACTCCGTTCAATTTTAGACTTGATTTTAAGTCAAGCACGTCGCGGCCGTTCGATGCATTTTTGTATACATTTTTATGTAAAAAGTGGCCGCACCTGATAATTTAAGCAAATTATTTTTTTATTATGAACAAATTACATCTTTGATTTATTAAAAAACCTTAATTCATTATGCTCAAACCAACTCAAAATTTCAGCGCGACCATTTCTTATTGTATTTCTTTATTATCACGCACCCAGTGATATTAAAGAACGATTATTTAAAAAAAATAATTTAACTCAATAGATCATCCCTATTTGCACAAATGCACTCAAAAATGTAATAGTTATATTTTAGACAATAATAAACCATTATTCCAAGTTTTGGGCCAAGGTTAACTTATAGTTTTTTTTGCAAATTTTATTATTTTCGAGTACGTTTCGCTCCTTTCTCAAACCAGTGCAAATCTGGTATTTTATGAAACCGGAACGAACGTAACTCAAAAATAAGGGATATTTAACATCCAAAGATCTGTGAACCATGTAAATTTGGATTTTTAAATTAGGGCTGCAATTTTGAATTATTGCAGAAAGTTTCCTCCTGATTGGCCAGCGCTGATTGCCATGGCAACCATAATTCAAAAATCCGGCTCATGGTTTTTCCTGCGCATCGTAACCATGCACCTTAATTCTACCCAAGTAAGTGTGTGTAAATGCAGTTTACGTTTGTGTCCCGTGTTTAGGCCAATCAGAGGCCCTGCTCAGTTACCATGGCACAATATCAAAATGAATTCCCCCATTTTTCAAAACTTTTCAACATGGGCTACAATTTGATATACACATGCATAATATAACCTATTGTAAGTCAAGAAATTGCAATCGAAATAATTGGGTAAAACAACGGTAGACAACCC
>JAMKCH010049075.1:0-10861 GCA_023653785.1 Ophioderma brevispina | reverse complement strand
AGGGCTACAAGTGCACCTTGACAAAAATATACGGGCTAATATCGGGCCAAAAAACAAGAATATAGGGATAATATAGGGAGAATCAAGAAAAAATTATAGGGAAACTATAGGAATTTGTATCATTTTTATTGCGATGTGGGTGCCTTTCCCTTGTATATCAGCAGCAATTATAATTCATTAAAAGATAGTGCAACAAATGACCATCTCTGGTGTATGACGATATTAACATGAAGATATTTCCCACTTGTGTAGGTAATTAAATATAAATGAGGGGGGAAATGCTGTCTGACTGGGCACCATCATATTTGTATATTGTTTAAGAATGGGTTCCTGCAGAGTCTATTCTTTTAGATGACGCTATATTAAGTCAAGGCCATTGAAGTTTAACCTTTTATTTGATGTTGGACCCAATATCCATAGGTCAAAGAGGTGTTGTTTGTGGAAGAAATTGCAGTAAGTTTCCTGAAAGTTTCACTTATTTCATTCATTATACATTGGAAACATCACACTTTGTCAGGCGAAAATTGTACATGTGCCTTCCTGTTACTTCTGGAACACAACTAGTTGTGTATTTCTAAGTGGTAATAGCCCTTGCTATATCCCTCTATCTTTATCAACAATAATGTAACACTATGTCAATATCAGCAATTGAATCCATTGTACACCAAGTATCATACAAAGGAAGTTTGCCATTTGCCAGTTTTTTTTCATCCAAAACATTTTCAAAGGTTCACATGGGTCATTAAAGGTCATCCTGTGTACACCCCAAAGTCTTAGCCAGTGGTCTTTGGCAATTGCGTGGCAATTTACAGATTGTAATAAAAAGGTGTCAAGGATAATGTAGTGTCATGAAAGGTCCATCCCGGGGTCAATCTGTGTACACTCTGTATAATCTTGGACCAGTGGTTCATTTGAAGCATGATGAACATAATAGTTAATACCTCATTTGACATAAGGAAATTGCATTTGACATAAAAAATAAGGTCAAAGCTCAATCAGGATCATCAGAGGTCCAATTCTGTGTCCAACCGTATGAGTTTTGGGATGGTTTTTTTAGACGTGTTGATGGTCATAGCAAATAATTGACATTTAATACTTTTAACCCATAAGTCAAAGGTCACCATAGGGTCTTAGAGATCAGCCTGTGTACACACCTGGGGAATCTTGGGCAGTGAGTCTTTTCACAAAGATGAATGACTTTAAACCTGGAATCAATGTGCATAAGGATCAAGAGTGGACGTTCATTAGCAATCAAAAAAAAAACCCCAAAAAAAACCCCCCCAAAAAACAAACAACCCCGCCCCCCCCCCCCCCCCCCAAAACACATCAAAAAAAAAAAGGGAATAAGAGTGGAAAACAATATAATTCCTAGATATGACCTTGACATTTGCTTTGGCCCCTGACAGTATCTGATCTCATACCAAAGCGTTGTGTTAAAGCCAAATGGTTCTTGGTGCAAGAGTTTCCTCAAAAAACTGCCTCAAAAAATCTTGAAAAAGGCCAAGTTCTGGGCGATTGTGCCTGAGCCCAAAAAAAAAAAAATCTTGAAAAAAAATATAAAAAATTAAAAAAAAAAAAAGGGGTATTTTCTTTACCAAAATGACCCTTATGAAGTGTAAGGTTTCAAGTCCAGCTGAACACCCTCAACCAAACCAAATCTGAGTAGCCCACTACCTGGAGAAAGCAATCAATATTTGCTTCAATGTGTGTAGTCCGAGTGTACCAACTCTGACTTCTGTATAGCATCTATTGTAAAGAATATTAAAGCAGTGGTCGTGGTATATTGATTTCTGACAAAGATTATTTTCTGTTTTACGCCTAAACTAAACATTATGCCGCAAACAAAGTCATCAAAATCAAGAAAGTCCTAAAAATTGACAAAGGACTTGAAGGCTGATTTTCTTTGTTTCCTACATGTACAACCATGCTAATTAGAATTAGGATACCAGATGGTGTAATGCTTGTTTAAAGATCTTATATGAACATTTAACTCTGAAAGGCAAAATACTTTTGCTAATTCGGTGAAAAATCAGGCAAAACATCAATCTGTAATTTCTGTGGAGAAAAAAATATAGGAAAATATAGGGATTTTGGAAGTTTATGAGGGCCTATTATAGGGAGCGGGTCAAAAATATAGGAAATTAAGAAGCTAGGGGAGCTTGTAGCCCTGAATTTTCCTTATTTTCCGAACTCACAAAATAACGCTAAAAACCATACACTGTCCATGCAAACATCACAACTGACCAAAGAAATCACCTAAAAACATTTATAACAATTGATGAACTCCATAAAACCAAAAGCACTCTGAAACATAATCTTACCCACTTCATACTAAAAAAAAAAATTTCGATAATCACAAAAAATCACTCTAAAAACCACAACTTGTTAATGAACTCCATCTAATTACGTTACCAACAAAATAACTAAAAAAATACACCGGTCCTCGGATCAGGGTTTCTGAATGATAGGCCTCACAGACCTTTGACCTTGATAGGACTTTGACCTCAAACCAAATGAGGGTTTGCAGTAAAATCCATAAACCACATTTGGTTCCAATGGAACTTCAACTTTTCAAATGAGTTTAATTTTATATTTCGCCCATCTTACAACAGGGTTCACATTAGTGTGCGTTTTTTTGCGCTATGACGAACTTTTCCAAAGGTGGACGCAACAAACTTTGGTCTATAGAGAGTAAAATTTTGCGTCTTGGTGGACGCCAAAAATAGCCACTTTAAAACCTACACAAAATCACAGAGTGTGCTCTGGCACATGTCACAATATGGTATCATTTCACTGAAACAAATAATTATTCCTTGACCATTAAATATATGTAGCAAATCTGTGAAAATAAATATATGTTTAAATTTGACTGATTTCCGTCTTTTTTAGTGCACTAACCTCTCTCACCATCCAAACGGGTATTCAGATACTCCAACTCAGTTCTTTGGAGTTTAAGGGTAATCAGGTAAGCTTCTCAATATGCCCAGTCTAGTTTGGAATTGGATGTCTATTTTTGGATTGTTTGCAGTCTTTAAAACAGTTCTCAAATCTGTTAAACTTGGACCGCATATAATTTGAAGACCAACGCACTTTTTCAACTCAGGGAAACAAATGGCCGTCAAGTTAGACGCAATATTCCAAAACATAGTGTGAAACCTGCTGACAACTTGACATCACATCCACCGTGATCCTTGGTTTGTGACCTTTGACCTCATCAAACAAATGGGGATGGCATGTTTGCACTGTGACCCAAGTTTGGTTTCTCTTATGAAGTATGATAATTAAGGCAATTTTTACCTTTTTTTTTTTTTTTTTTTTTTTTTAAATCAATTGCTATTGTCCTGGAAGATTCAAGCCTGCACATCCAAGATCCCAACTACCCGGTCTGTTTTCGATGTGTATTTTAACAGTAAACATGCTGACGTGATAGGGAACCAGCAACCAGATTTAGGCAGTGCCGGTTGCACAGTCAATGTACCCATGGAAAAATATTTTGTACAGCATGTAAAATGTTGCCTATTGATGCATTAGGTCATCGCAACAGATTCATGACAAAAATTTCTGGAACTGTCAGAGCTGGCAATCACGGCAACCACCTCTGGGAATGATATTACCCATAATTCACATTCATGATGGCCAGAAATGAGGTGACAAATGAGCGAGGAATTCTCTAATTTTAAGTGGTTTCTAAACCCCATCAAAATTGGGCAGGACCAAAGTAATTTTTATCATTTTAATCCCCCAACTGCCCAAACAAGTTGAGATTTTATATATGAATGTTGGTCCTAAGTATAGTATGTGTGCCAAATCTTAGGTGCATACTCGACTACTCTAGAAGAAATTCGCAATTTTGTAGTTTTTGTCTGGAAACGGACAGAAATTACAACACAGTACTGGCAGCGTGATATGAACATTTGTTCCTAAACACTCAAAATGCCCGTCAGAATCAACTGAAATTTTTGCAAACAAGTAACTTTCTTGATGAATCTTGGAAACTATAAACACAAGATAGTGCTAGGATCACAAAATGCACCTTGAAAGATGGTGTAACGTGCCTCTGATTGCTTTTGTTCCTTTGATATTCTTCTACTTCATGTGAAAAGGTAAGATTAACTTCATGTGAAAAGGTAACTGTACGCAGTTTTTGCCACAGATTATTTTTGCCACCAAACTGAGTGGCACCCCCACCCACTTTGTGCAAACCATGCGAGGAGATACATGTACAGGTAGTGGGCCCATGTCTCGGTCACCAAGGAGAGGTATTTTGCACCGTTTCACAAATAAGGGGCAGTCATCATTGGTTTTATAAGGCATAAAATATTAGTACCAACCAATAAACAAAGGGTGCAGAGAAAACACATCTGATGATGAATGCAGGCAATGGCACAGAGTGAGTATATCGATGATAGTTAAGACTAAGCAGGATCAAAGAGCTGCATATAAAAGTTATTAATCCCTCATGAATATATTCATGTTCATTGATTGGTTAAAAGTGTGTACATATGACCAACAAATAGTTAAACTATTGGCAAGAAAGGGCGGAAAGGAGATCACCAGGGAAATAGACACCTATTTTTCCCTCTGACGTCAAAGGGAAATAGGCGCCTATTTCCCTCTAGATCGATACCCGGTGTTATAGTTCCGGTACGGTGTCTTCAGCTGTGGTCAATACGGACGGTTGACATTATGCATGATAATGCACAGACTCTTACTTGTATTCTCAGACCGTATGTGTATACGTTCGTATTATCATTGCTCTAAAAGGAACTGTTACGCATTGTTTGAGGCCTAGTTCGTCGACACCCGTAGCACCACCATGGTTTTTGCGCCCAGTTACCAACTACACCGTTGGAACCTTCCGGCACGGAAGTGAAATACAAAAATAATTACGTCTGTTCTGTCAGTGTTCGAGGAGTTTGTGTCAGGATATTAAAAACCGTGATGATTCCCGCGTGATTTTTATTTTAATGCCACATGGAATGGACAACGCTGATCTCAACGTTGGAATACGGTGCAACTGAAACAAAGTTTTAATCCGAGTAAATTTGGTACGGACTTCAGAGTCATAATATATTTACTGAACAAGGTGTTGATAAATCGTACGTGGGGGGTGGGGGCGGAACTTTCCTCTGTTTTAAATGGCAGTCAAAGCTCACCTCTTGCTCGCCCTATCCCTAACCCTACCTAGCCTACAGAGTACAGTACAGGCAAGACATATTTTTTGTTAAGTAGGCCTCCGGCTCAGTTTTCACTTTAAAACCATCAATGAACAAAAAATATAATGCATGATGAATATAAACAAATATTTATGCCTTATTCGGGATTCTTTGTAGAATCTATTGGTCCCCTCGCTGAACTGGAGGGCGTGGAGTAAAACTATTTTCACGCCCTCCAGTTCACCTCGGGGCCAAATAATTCCACAAAGATCCCTCATATCATTACATAGTTGTATACTATTGTCCATGTGACCCAGCTGTAATTAACAATCCTCTTTAATCTTTTTTTATTCAATTATATCCTCTTAACATTCAAGGCAATAGTCACATTTTATACCTCTTTTTTTTCCGCCATGAAATTATCTGGGAATAGTAGGGAATTATTTTATGTGATGTAGTATCCAACAAATGAAAGAAATATAACGCCTAACAAAGATTCCTATCTTTGAAACTGATCAAGCTAAATACCCCAAATTAGCATTTAAATCCATGATATCAATGATTCATGAAATTCCATGGTGACGTCAAATATGACATAATGGTTTGTGTTTGTAAGTCTAGCAAACAGTGTAGGAGTAGAGCTGCAAGCAACATGACTCATCAAAAGACCAAAATTTTCATAACATTCTCAAGCTGTGTACTAGAGTTGCATGGTGGAAACAGGAAAAAAAAAAAAGAAATACTAGGGCTATGCATGTGTGATGAGGTATCCAGTTCAAATCCAGCAGTTGGGGTTAAAGCCCTCTGTGGGTACTGCACTCATGACAGTGTGGTGACGGCGATGTGCTGCGCCACATTGACCCACTTTGTCAACTCGCTGTCACCCATCAAACAATTTTGTTTTGTTGTCACCCAGACCCATTGTTAACTCATTCAGTTTATAAATTATGTCACTGTAAGGACCAGGTTTCTTACTGTAAAGATTGCCTGAATTCATGAAAAGTTTGTCAACACTTCAAAAAAAAATTTTTTTAGTCTACCTCTGTTAACATCTGCCCGATTTGCAGCTCTGTAGGGACTTGATTGACCCCAACCTTAATCTTGTTCTTCACTTGTGATTTCCGCCAGCCTATAGTAGAGTGTCAATGTGTGAATAGTAGTAGATATAATAGTAGGAGAAATTTATTTAGTAATCCACCAATCAAATGATACAATATTAAATGCATTTCTAGAATATTTCCTATCTTTGAAACAGATCAAGCTAAATACCCCGAATTAGCATTTTCCCATCCATGATATTGCACAGTAAATCAATGGTGACTGTCCATAATATTACATAATGGTTTCAGGGGCGTCAATCGCTACTCAATCGTGGGGGGGGGACATTTGTTAAAATTTGTCGCGACCCCCCAATCCAGGTTCGCCACCCCCCCCCCCCCCCCCCCGCCCCCCTACCGCGGTTTTCTTATTAATAAAAAAAATGGTATACCCGGGGTGAGCGCAGCAAGGCCGATATTATTTTTTTCAGTTGTGATTTTACAAAAATGTTTACATTTCAAAAGAAACAAGGTACGTAGTACGCGACAGGGGCAGATCCAGCCGCTCTCGAGTAAGGAGAAAATGGAAATTGGCGCGTCATGGCTTCCCCATCCTCCGGCCGCGAAGTGCGGAACCCCTGCAATGATCGCTTTCGAAAACACATTTTTATGCAAATTGATAGACACAACTTGAATTTTTTACGTGTTTCACCTTATAATGCTTACAGGTGTAATATAAACGGTATTAAAAAGAAAAAAAGATAGTTCGATGGTATAGGTTCGCTTGAACAATTACATGTGTGGTCACGGAGACTTGTGCATTAAGCTGCGCCTGGGTGGGTACGAGAGGGTGTCCCCCGCTCGCGCAAGCGCGGAACCCCTGCATTTTTCACTTTCCAAAACAAAATTTTCTCAAGCAATTTGATAGAAACGTTTGCACAAGTGGTAGTACTTTTCTTTCTTTTTTTTGATTCTTTTTTATTTGTTTTGACGGGTTATTTATTATATCTTTTTTATTATTATAAATTTTATTTATATATATTTATTTTTTTTTAGTTTTTTATATGTTAGAATTCTTTAGGTATGATCAACGCCTTAAAATCATTTGAGGGGTTCGTTTTGTCGGGAATATAAAATGTTAAGAAGAGTTCATATATCAACCGTGCAGGGGTGGATGGGGTGAGCCCCTCCCGCGCTTCGCGCGGCACGCCCGGCCACATTCACTTTCCGAACAATTTTGTTTTGCAAATTTGAAAGAAACAATTTGAAATGCACAAGAAGTTTTAACTTTAAATACACAATGCCGGAACAAAACCTGGTCGCAGAAACTGGATTACTAACCCTAAATGGTTACAATGGATGACGTACGCAAGAGCCAGTCGTAAAAGTAGAAGTCTTGAGCATCGCTGGAGAAAGAATTTGGATGCTAAGACAAATTAATGGCCCAGAACACCAAGGTGATTGAGCTGATTAAGAATACGAAAAATAGTTATTTCAAAGAACTTTTGAAAATGCTAATGTCCAAATCTATGTACAATACTCTCCACATTCTGTTAAATTCATTATGGTTAAATTCAACTACCAGCATCTAGTTCAAATGTTGATCTCAGTAAGCAATTTTCCCTTGTGGTTTTTTTTTTTTTTGCTAACAAAGTTTAACAATATAAAACTGACTTGCAAATCTATCATCTTTCTTGTTAATGAACCAAATGAGTTAGACAATACTGTATGTGATGATTTTATGAATTATGTGGTTACGCTGGTAAATGTATGATTCAATGCGATTTGAAGAACGTAATAATTGTACACAGGTGTTAGATAATTTACCTGTAGATGAAGAGGACGGTTAGAAATTATCACAAGTTGAGGAGGGGAAGAGCCCTTATGTTAGTCTTCTGGATCTGTCCTCTGCTTTTGACACTATAGATCATAATTTCTATTGAGGTATGAATAATTGATATGGGTTTGCAAGGGGTACATGCTAAAGATGTGAAATATAGACATTTTAGCAATCGTTACTCAATAGGTTTTGTGTCATTTGCATTGCTGGGTTTCCTCAGGGGTCATTGCAGGTCCTTCCACGGATTTTACTGCGTATTCGCAACATGTCGCTCAATAATCAGGCGTTTTTGGTTATCATATTATGCTGACGATATACAGTTGTATGTAGGTTTTGACCGAAGTCGGAGGAAGATACAGATGCTGCCAGATTAGTGGACCAAATGCATCGCGACATACAATCTTTGGATGCTAACTAACAAGTTAAAGCGAAATGATTCTTAAAACGAGTTTTTCTGATTGCTTGATCTGGGCGTGCCACATTCTGTTCAACCTTGATATTCACCTGAGACGGTGGTTCTTGATTTGCCAATCAAGAGGTGGTTAAAATTTGGTATCAATATTCGATAGTAGTTATATATGAAGCTCATGTTAGTTCCCTTTGTAGAGATTAATTTTCATCTGAGAAATGTGGAGAATCGGTCGTTTTCATCGCCAAATCAATGTGCAAATGCAGAAGATCGTGGATTCTCTTCCCGGTGGATTACGGGAAACTATTGCTTGGTTGGTTTGTCTGCCGGCGGATACTCGAGTTTGCAGATTGCAAATCGCACTACGCAGAAACGTACTAGCGCAAATCTGGTTTGACCGTCCAAAAAGAGGATCGGAATTTAGATCTTAGTGCATGTTGTACATTGTTTAAGGTTCATCACCAACATATTTGATAGATTTACTTAACCTTTACAATCAAGGCGCCAAAAGGGCTTAGTCCCTCCAAATTAGATTCACAGTCCCTTACCATTCCATCACTAAAAAAGTCTTTTGGCGATTTAAATTCATTTTCAGTATTGGGCCCAAGAATGTTGAACAACTTGCCCATTAGTATTCGTGCCACCCCAAATGTGCAATGCTTCAAGAGATTATTAAAACTCATTTGTTTCCGTGGAATAAATTGTAGCCTATTTTATCTTGTAAATTGAGACTCATCATGGGTGTATTTATCAGTTTTTCTGTTAATATGCATGTATATTGGTATTTTTATTACTGTGTTGTAAAGCTTTATGTTCACTGCATGTTGTTTAACTTTTATCAATCCATGGCTTAACTTAATTAGGGATACTTATTAATTTGTTAATTCCTGGGGTCTTGTATTATTAAGATTTTGATTGTTATGTATTTGAGATTTGTTAATTTCGATTGTACAGCACATAGTCAATTTGGAAAGGCGCTTATAAAAATCATGTAATATTAATAAAATATAATAATAAAAGTTGGCAGCCTCACTTTATAATGTTCTAGATATGATAACGATCTTAAAAATACCCATTCGATCGATCGCCGTTTTTTTGAAAGTTGTACGATGTAAACGCTCCAACTCTTCATGCTGAGGAATATGGCATCTTTTAAGTGTTTTGTCTTAAAATATCGTACGGACAATTTAGATCCCTTAGAAAAAGTCTTTCAAGGTATATCATATATGATCCTTCGACAGTGGTGTATTCAAGAAAATTGTACATAGAATACTGCTGACCCTGATGAACTCGACAGGTTCATTGAACAGTAATTTTTCTTCTGACATTAATCGTAATATTCATTTTTTACCCATATATTATTCAAAACAAGGCGGAGGTTCTCGAACCACAAGTCTCGCTTCTGCTTTCGCGCTAATGTTTAAGACACAAAGCAAGCACCACAGAGGGCAAACTTGCGAGTCAAGGGTGTCCCCAAAAAGTTGGGCAAAGCAGATAAATCCAAATTTCTTCACTAGTTTACTTCCAACTATGTACATTTGACACCACCCGAGGTGTCACAAACTTTTCCTTTGTGAAGATATTAATCTTGCAAGTTGAATTCCCTCCCCCACGAGTCAGAGAGTTTAGGAAGGAGCACCCCTGTTTTTCATTACAGTATTCTGATTCTTGCTATTCATTTGACACCACCCTGGCCCAGGGGTCACAACATTTTTCCATTTGAGATTAATTAATATGAGAAGTCCTCAAACAAGAGCAAAACTAAGATGTTTAGGAGTCGCACCCCCGGGTTGAATTTTGATAGTATTCTATACCTCTCACTCTTTCATTGACACCACCCTAGGGGTCCACACATTTTCCGTTGTGGAGACATTAATCTTAAAAAGTCCACCCACATGAGCTCAAGTAAGAGACGTTTTAGGAGTAGCACCCGGTATTGCATTTATAGTATTTATACTCTCACTCTTTCATTTGATACACCATAGAGGTCACAAACATCTTCCGTTTGGGAGATATTAATCTTGACAATGCTCCCCCAACATAATCCTAAAACCAGAGATGTTTAGGAGTAGCACCCCGCGTTTGCATTTATATTATCTTTATTTCCTGCTCTTTCATTTGACACACCCCAGGGGTCACAACATTTCCATTGTAGAGAATTAATCCTGAAAAGTCTATGCAAAAATCCCTTAAAAATTCACTAAATTTAGTAAAACATATGAAAATTTATCAATTGGCAAAACACTATTTTTGGAAAAAATCAGGTGAACACATTTAAATTGAGTCGCTACGGGGTCCAGAAAGCGGTGTGAATTGCACAATTTTGCGTATTTCACGTTTTCCGAATGTAAACCGGCTGGCAACCCAAAAGACTGCCCAGAACTAGAAAAATCATTTCAATGAAAACATGGCCACTGAT
>JAMKCH010049074.1:0-10710 GCA_023653785.1 Ophioderma brevispina | reverse complement strand
TAGATTCCTGGTGCTAGGTTTAACAACTTTATGATGCCCGGGACAGATAAGGGGGAGGTATACTCTCGGCCTTATCTGTAGGGCTAAGTCATAATATGGATCTTAGTTGATTGGGGGTTTCCTCAGTTAGGCTAAGGGATTAGAAAGAACTTGCCTGGCCAAGGTTTGGTCGATGGCGCTGTATTTCAGGGAATTTCTTCCTAATTGTGAGTTGGGTGCAGATGTGGGATTCAGGTTGCACATCTGCATAGCTCACATTTAATGCCACTACCACAAACTTTCTTAACAAGCCATATTTGCTTTGTATGGAAAGGTAATATATTGATGGAATAAACGAACCTCATAGTCCTGCGCATAACAGATGCGTAAATGTCAAATTGGTTGTTTTGTTTCATACTTTAGTGTGCGGATAATATATAAAGTTATAATTTTAATCATTGAATAACTGATATATTTATGGCAAGGTTTGGAATCAAAATCTTGAATATAATCTGAAAGTTTGTTAAATCAATTCAGAACAAGAGGGTTAAAATGATACTTTTGCTTTTAAAAAAGGTTTTATCAAAAGCCCTGGCCTGGGTATGCTATAACCAGCTAATAACCTTTGTACAGATTTTCTGCTAGTATTCCCTGACACATAAAAGTGTCACTTTTGATCCCAAACTCATCTTTTTTCAATTCCCATCATTACACCTTTCAACAAATTGGGAAATCCCATTATTCTTGAGTTCAGGTTATATTTTTATATTTTACTGTCTGTAAAAAATGTAGACTTTGTTAAAGGGGCACAGGCACATTTGAGAACAACTAGAAAAGTACACCCTCAAGATTGTTTTCAAGTGATTTTATGCATGGTTGTAAAGCTTTTACTTGTGTAAGCCCTCACCTGAAAAGATTAAAGAGACACTGGCACATTTGAAAAATAGTACGCCATCTAGATTTTTCAAAATTCATATTTTTGCATGGTTGTAAAGCTTGTATATACATATAGCACTCACTCACTCACTCACTCACTCACTCACTCACTTATGTCAGGACATCATAGTTCAAAGAGGTCACCAAGTTAGATACGGCTGCTGCCATATCAGATGGCAATTTGGTTCACTTTTTGTGACTTGTGGTTTTCTTTTGCTAAAAAAATCACTTCTCAAGTTAGTTCTAATCATAGTCATTAATACACATTTTACATCAAAGAAGATGAAACGTACTTCAGAATAAAGAGAGAGAAAACTACATAATATTGGAAACTGCAATTTGCAACAGTTTACAAATTAGGAAGTCATGAAGTGGTTGTATGTGTATACATGTGTGTACTGTAGGCCAAGACATTTTCAACTCCAGCTTCGGGCAAGATTCATGCATTATCCCACCGTCCCAAATTTCAAGGTATTTTCAGCTCAAAAAAGGGTGGGACTATACTCGGGTCAGTACGGTAATATCAATGGGTAAGAGATCACGATGCTCACTTACTAAGTAAATTTGATCGTATTTGTGATTAAAAATACATCCTTCCCCAGAACGCTTGTGTCGCCTGCCATCGCGGTTTGTCAACGGAGTCGTAGTTTGATGTTTGATAGATTTTGGCCAGTGTTTTTTGTTGAGACTTTGGTGTTTGATTTTAATTAAATTGGGTCAAAGGTCATACAGGAGTTATCAAAGGTCAATCTGCATACATCCTACATTACGTCATGGCCAGTGTTTATTTTTGAGTAACTTCGGTGACCATAGCATCTATGTGCCAAAGAAATGTAGTTTTATAGATTTTCACAAAATGGGGTCAAAGTTCACATATGGGTCATCAAAGGTCACTTTTACACCACATACGAGCCTTGGGCCAGTGGTTCTCCTAACCAAGTATGAAGTTAATCAGTCGATGCGTATCACGGTGAGAAATGAGCAATTGTTAACCTTTGCTTGATTTTAATGAAATTGGGTCAAAGGTCACATAGGGTCATCAAAGGTCAATCTGTGTACATCCCACATTAAGGGCAGTGTCAACCCTAGAGCTTTTGTTTTTACATGAATTTCTGATTTTTGCACCATTTTAAACATTAACCTGTGTTCTATCGTAATTACCAACAAAGCAGACAATCCTGAGCTGTATTTTTTGGCGATTTAAAACAGCTATTTGACCATTTAAAGTCACAAAAACCACATGGTCTTAACGGCGGGAATTTAAGCACATTTCACGCCGTCAGGCACAAGGGGCAGCATCGCGTCACATGGTGATTTTTTGCTGCATAATGAAGCGTGCGCATGTTTTAATGTACTTTTGCGCGAACGCATCTTGCAAAAACGAAAAGTAATATTTGAAAATGTAAACAAGGCGCTAATTTAGACCAGATGAAATTTCAATTTCTTCTGATTTCTGGAGTTAGAGACAAAAGATGTTTGATTCAATAGTGCATACAGATGTATTTTCATCACTTGCAGAACATACTCAATTTTGAAGTTCAAAGATAAAGTTATTTGAGAAAGAGACAGCTTGAAATGACGTGAAAAGTCACTTTTTTACTGAAACACTGATTTTCTCAATGTTCAATTTTCGCAAAATTTGGCAAATTTTCAGACTAGATAACTCCAAAAATACCGAAGTAAAAGGTAAGGTTTAATTTTCCTACGATAGCAATCAGGCTTCTCTAGGAACGGTTTTCTCAATTTTTCATTTTTCGATTTCTAACTAAAGATATTCTCCAATATATACTCAAATTTTGGAAAAGAAAAGTAAAAATCACACTTTTTTGACATTTTTCCTTATATTTCAAAAAGTAAGTTCTATTTAAAAAAAATTAAAAAAACGTCCCTAGACAAATTTGTCTTGTTTCTAAAAAATAACATAAGAAATCATGAAAATTCAAATTGTTTTTGTTATGCTGTCTGAAATTTTTGGGGCAAAATCATGTTTTTTTAGCATTTTTCTCAAAATACGGAAGGTTTTACACTAATCTGATGCCACCATCGGCTTCATCGTCCAATTTTCTTTCTAGAAATGTATACTTTTACATACAATAATCAAATATTTGCAAAGTTACAAACCAAAATAGATACTCGGAATCACAGGGTTGACACTGTCCTTAAGTCATGGCCAGTGGTTCTTTTTGAGCAACTTTGGTGGCAACAGCATCTTATGTGCCAAAGAAATGTAGTTTTAAAGATTTTCACAAAATGGGGTCGAAGTTCACATAGGGGTTATCATAGGTCACTTTGTTAACACCACATATGAGCCTTGGGCCAGTGGTTCTTCTGACAAAGTATGAAGTTAATCAGTCAATGCAAAATGCGAGAAATGAGCAATTGTTAACCTAGCTTGTTTACGGCCACACTTTACCCACTATGGAAAAAGCCATCCCTATGTGTCTTCCTGCTAAAGCAGGGGACACAAAAATTGCAATAATGGCATCAAATTACTCACTCAGATCTATTTGGCCTCATAATAAGCACTAGTGTACTGTATATTAGGTAAGTGCAGGCAGTGTGTAAAATCTGTTTTGTTCTTCCCATAATGTAATTGGAGGAATTTTAAATAATTTTGTTGAAATGGGACTGTCACTTTAAAGATTATCTTCACACCGTCATCCTTCTAACTTAAGATTTCTCAGTCGAGAGTTTTGGATTTATTGTTTTTATGGATTTTTAAAATTTAAACTTTGTGGCTGGTCAGGATTTCTCAAAAGTAGTCTAACTTTAGACCCAGTTTTAAACAAGGGTTAGGTCTACATGGTTTGACCTCTTTCCTTCCAACATACGTTAAAAATATGCTGTAATAAGTGAGAAATCCACATATTGCTGTTCCATTTCCAATTTTTTCAACCGACTTTCAGAGTATTTTGAAAGGAAAAAAGGTCCACTCAAATTGGGGTTTAAAAGGACTAACCCTGGTTTTTAAACACAGGTCTTAGTTATACTCCCTTTTTTCAGAACTCCCAGCCGTATGTTTCACCCGTGTAGTTGCAGGGGTTGGAAAATGTGGAAAGAAAGGTCTGATATTCGCCAACCTTATGGCTGTCTGAATTTCAGATGAAAAGCCTGGATGAAAAGTGGTTATACTTTGGCCCCAATCCAGAAGCATACAAGTCAACTATTCAAAGTAGTTTTGCAACCCATTTTTCTTCGTAAAGACACTATCTATCAGTGATTTGCTAAATCAGCAAATCGAAAAAATCAGCCCAAAAATCAGATTTTTGCATGTATGGACAAGTGCAAGTATCCTAACATACCCTGCAAATGAATAAGACCAAACAGAAGCACCTAATAAGGACAGAATCGAAATTTTAGTCATTACTGTCCGAGTATGGACACTTCCTACAAACACGTAATTGAATGGAGAGAATCGTTCTTGGGAACACCTGCCGTTTTCGTCCTTTCTGTCAATTCTACAGTCTGGAAAAGGTAACTTAATTATGAATTACTAAAGCGGGTAGCGTTATCCTTCACTTTGGAGCTATTCCTGCAAAGTCCAAATTTTTTTGTCAAATCACTGATAGTGTCTTTAAGGGACCAAACCATAACACAAAGTGTTTTGAAAGTGAAGAATTTCCTCCAAGTGTAAAATGTACATTGATCAAATTTAGTTTCCACTTGAGGAGGTTGAGATTCAAAGGTCTATTCTTGATTTGAGATTCTAATTTTCAAAGGTCAAAGAAATTTTGGTTTGGTGACAAAAAAAAACACAAACAACAAACAAACAAAATAAACACAAAACAAACAACAACTGACCAAAGACAACAAAACACATATACAAACCTGTCCTACTAATATTTCCAATTGCAAACCTGTCCTGCAGGCAGATGCAGATTTCCAAGAAGTCAATGGTCTGGCTTTTTCTATGAGTGTGATTTCATAGAATCGGTTTTGTGTTTTTTAAAGTTTTTTAAGTTTTAAAAAACTTAAACACCATTTTTACCATGTAGCTATGCAAATACAGTTAATACATAATGCAGTTGTTACAAAAACATCAGATTTTGAACTGGTAAGTTGACAACTTTTGAGAGTAAAATCAAGCCCAATGTCCTTTTTAAGCTTAAATATAAAAACCCATCAAATTTTTGCACTGCAGGGCCATTTTCACTTTACTGTATTCTCAGCCCCTGTCCCCAATTGACTCAATCCCCAAACTGGGTTTGTTCACCTGTCCCAAAAATGCTACCCTGTCAAATATTTTAAGATAAAAAACCCTTTTGGTGCTTCTGATAAAAGAGACACTGAATTCCATCTTTAAAGGGGAAAATGTTTACATGATATACCTTCATCAATGAAAAATTTCTTTGGCCACCTACATATTTTGCCTTTTGCAGAAGGAAAGCCATGGTTAACTATATATCAGAGATAACATCAGTTGAATTGCATGAAGGGGAAATTTGGATTTTTCATGCAAATACTCAATGTTTATAATTTCAATTTTTTGGAAATTGGGCAAATTGGCATTTCATGAAGGTATTGACTGCCATTCAAATGAGCCCACAAATTGTAAAATTTGCGGTTAATATTTAAATTATTTATGATCGCACTTTCTAAATTCCCCTAAAGCCACCATTCACCAAAATGTTCACTGGTTAACAATTTTAAAATGTACCCACCATGTGCAAATTTCTTCAATGTATTAGAACATAGCTACATGTGGATTCAATCAAGCAAAATGAGTATTTTTTGGTTACTTTTTACTTTTGGCCTTATGGTCAGGATATTTGTTTAGTGTTGAAGGCAATAAATTTAAAAATAATTTGTTTCCTGTAGAATTTTAAAGGGGGGAGTACAGATGGAACTCTTTCCAATTTGGTTTGGTTCATTCATTGTGTTTATGTATAATGTATTCTTTCCTGAAACTCCCCTAATCTTTTAAGCTGACCTCAAGATCGTCCCGAGGAGGGCACCCTCAATTCCAAAAAATTGTGTTTTTTTTGCATATTCAAATGCTGTGTCCATATACTAAACCTGTGTGAAATAGCTTAAGCTCAAATCGAAGTCTTCCCATATAGAAAATCGCAACTTTGTATAAATTTCCGGATCCTGAAATGTAGTATATATAACACAGTATCCTATTGTGGGGGCACTGTATACTACACATAAATGTTTACTGCATGGCAAACGAAAAATCCGATACATCGCAACTTTGGAATGGAGCATTTTAGATACTACCTTTAATCTATTGCTCTTTTCAATAATACCCAAAAAAATTTATATTTCAACATCTCTGAGTCAGACAGGCGGGTGACACGGTGTGTAAAAAAGCCCATAGACAATTTCGATATTCGATGGGATAGCGCATCATTTTTTCGAGAAGTTACATAAGAATTATGCATAAACGCATTCATGACTTAAACCGGGGATACGTAGCGTAATACCGCCACGCACGACTGGCGAACTATAAGCTACAGATTTTCATCAGATCAGTGTGCAGCAGGCATCCAGTCTCTTGATCAGGGTCCTATCCCGATTTCTGGTTAGATCCCTGGGTCAACTTTAAATCTTCTGGCACAAGACACTTTATTGCAAAATAATGATCCTACGGAAAGTAGGATCTTGTGAGAGGCCATGGCAATATCATCATGCAATATAGCCTACATACAACCCTTGAATTGTGAGATCTGTCCTTTCTCATACAACTTTGTCCATGTGTTTACCACCATCATAACATAGGAAAATGGAGCCTTACACCATGGCCCCCAAGCAGTTTCAATTTGAGCTGACAGATGGTTGAGATTCTACATCCTTAGCAGGCAACGAATACCAATAATGAAATCAATATAAGGACCTGTTCTATAAAAATTGAAAAATACAAACACATCAGCCATCTGCTTTCTCCATGCGTCAAGTCCTAGTCAGGCTCTAGTGGGCACCACTCCATAGTCTTCATACAGAAAACAATTCCTGGTGTGGATAGTGCTCCTCTTTCATCCTTAAAGCCTGGGCAGTTAATCAAGATTTCTAAGATATCCGTAAATTGAAAGAATATTGATGGAACCCAGCCTGAATCCTTTTAAAAAAACTTGTCATCAACCTTTTCCTCGACACATTGTTAATTCAGGGGGCTCAATGTACTCTGAGTAAATATTTGATTAAATTAGTTCCTTCTGCCTGCAAATTTTCTAGCAGAATTGTGAACCGATCAGTTTCACAGTCCCTGATGGGTCTCTGCACAATGTAAAAGTTCCATTGTTCTGTCTGGCTTTCTTTCTTTCTTTTTCATTCGATAAAGTTATCTTTTGGAACCAGCGTAAACTCTGGTGCACAGTATTGGCTTCAATTGCTTTCACTCAATTCCGTGCCCATTTCCACTATTTGTTCTTCTCCACGTTACCAAAATTTGTAAATGAAGGATCTTCAAGTCAGGCGATTCTTTGAGATGTTTTTGCGCGAGTGAGTTTGAACAATGTTGACCCACCACTAACCAGTAGACCTTGGTCTATTACCGTTTTGACATCATCGACATATGGAGGAACCCCTAGTGCTCACCCCACTCTGGTTTAAATCGTACTTAACTTTTGACAAGAACCCTAACGCAAACTGGGAACACACACACACACACACACTATATGGACATGCATGTGCACAAAAAAAAAAAACTATTGCAAATCCTCTCCTGCTTTACAAGCCATGAGGATAAAAACACAAACTACCCAGCAAATTGTGAAAGACACATAATAAGTCATATTGACAAGCAGGTGATAATTACTTTAAAAATTAAAATTATAAAAATTCACACATAACTCCATAAGGTAAGGGTCAAACATCTCAAAGTTCAGAGTTGAGTTTCTTGACCCCTCAAAAAAAAACCTATATATCAGACATATAAAAGTGGTATTACCCAAAATTGGTTAGTCGAAAGTAATCATTTTGGCGGCCATTTTGAATTGTCGTAATTCAATCGACGTCAGACAGCATCGTATTGTAAAATAAAGGTCATATTTTATTCTACAGCAAATTTGGCCATAGCAACCACTAGTTTTCAAATTTTTTTTTTTGGTGATTTGCCCAACCCTAATGTTAAGATAAGCTATACTGGTTACAGATATGCAAAAAATCTGAGTTTTTGTATTATTTTTGTCGATTTTCTGATGTTGGTCAATCCCTGATAGTACCTTTATGTGAGCTCGGTCTCCATCCTGTACCTATACACCATCTCTCTCTTCTCTTTGCGATGTCACAGCTGTTAAAAGTTCTCCTTAAATGACCAAGCAAAAGTTTTGACAACTGTTTTTGGACAGTTATATTTTACTCGTAAATCCTGTGCACAATTTGTGGGCAACATATGATTTTTCTGAAAATCTAGTTTTTACACCGATACTTACACTGTAAAAAAAAATACTGTAAATTTTACAGGAAATCCTGAAAGCAATTCGCCAACCAATTACTGTAAATTTACAGTATACTGTAAAACATTATTTAAAAATATTAAACGAACATATAGTTGGTGGAATACGAATTGTAACCGGTGTGAGTAAAAAAGCACTGACAACCACAACACCCCCTAACTTAGTAGGCTAGGCTATCCACAAATTTGTTTTTTGCAGTGCATATACGTAAAATGACAGTTGTTTTAAATGTATTACTCAAACTGTACAAATATACAGTAATTTTGAATGAAACCTGTAAAGCTGTATTTTACCGGGGTTTGTTAGCACGCCGAATTGCTGCCAGGATTTTTTCCTTGTACATTTTATTATGCAAATGCAAATGGGATCGCCCACATGCAGAGTGGCCCCATCTCTCTGTCATTGGCGTTTGGGCCAGACTATCCCTCATTATCATGTTGCTTGTGGGGGGTTCGCCACCCTCCCGCACAGCGAGTCTTTTTTACATTCCCAGCACATGCCAGTACCCATTTATACTTCCTGGTGGAGAGAGCAATCGAGTAAAGTGGCCTTGCCCAAGTGCACAACACATTTGGCGACAGCGGTGCCGAACACCACTGCCACCACATGTCCCTCAAATTTTTAGTATAACTCATTCGTATAATGAAGATTCATTGGTGTAATAATACTGGTTTTCCTTAAAATTCGAATAAAGGCTTCATATTTTTATATTTTGTCATTATAGGCCTGATTGGACATAAAATTCCAGTACTTCCTGTATTTCCAATAAAGCCAATACTGTATTTTTTGGCAGTATTTTCCTGTAAATCGCACTGGGTAATGTTTTACAGTGTATGGAAAAAGGGCATAGAGGGGGCGATATAACATATAAATCACAATCTTTGTAGGCCTATTCGTATGTTTCTGATTTTAATGGGGAATAGCTCTTGCATGTCCCTACTAAGTTGTCAAAGTTGTGTTACCACTGCTTAAAATTGTTCTAAAATAGAAGAGGTAAATTGCATCATGGATCAAACAGTTGTGATTATGCTTATGATAAGTAAACGCACCACAGGTACATGTTCTAAAATGTAGCATGTATGCACATTTGTCAATATCAGAAAAAGTGTGTATTACAATAATCAACTTATATCTTATCTTGTAGCATGGAAATATGAAACAAATTCAGCCAAAATAATTTGCAGATGAGATGAGAAAAATGCAAAGTTTCTAATGATAGTAAAGTCGAACATTTGATGGGGCAATGGGTGGGTTGAGGCTGAGGATGGGGAGGTGCTGATTTTACATCAGCACCCAAAGCTCCTCTGGCTGGACACACCAATGTCCCTTAAACACCCAGCTGACACCAATGATTCAGAAGCTTAAGTCTAGTCATGTAGATAGTCTTAATATCAAATGTATTTCACACTATAAATCTATCCATTTCTTTTCAAGTTATTATAAATATTTATTAAACAATGTTTACAATAATGCAATTTCTAATCTAAACATAGAAATATGCAAAAAATTTTTTATTTTGTGCCGGTATAAAGTTGCAAATATTATCTGAATCGACACACACATAGCCAATAATGAATTAGCAATGCAGGTCCTTAGTGTGTGTTCTGGAGTAGTGGAATGCACACCTGGAAATTTATGAGCTTGCCCCCCCAAAACACTGACCCCTGTTATGACCCTGGTGTTCTGTATTTTCAAATAATGTTTAGGCTAAATTTGTATTATTTCATTTCAAAAATAGTGATTCAGAAATTAAATGTTTTTATAGTGTATATTGATTGTCATAATTGTTAGTTACACTTCTACAGGTATCACTGGTATAGCCAAGTGGCATTTGCAAGTGGCAGATTGGTTCACATTTATGATTAATTCATAAAGTGTTTCAAAGAGGTGAGAGAGCATGCTTTAGGCCATGCCCTTTGGTCCAGTGCTGAGGTATCAAAAATCTACAATGACTTGTGAAGTGATGTTTAATCTGGAACAGTCATTCTCTTTGTACTCAAAATGGTGACAGATTTCTTGAAGTTTTTCACAAACAGAAATTCTTCATTGATAGTAATATTTACATTGATAAAGTTTGCCCATCATGTGAATGGGTACCATGACTCACACACAGTTGGGTGTTTGTTTAGGCTGGCTACTGATATCCTAGGCGAAATGTCAACTGTGCTAGCATGGTCAACCATGGTCAAAACATGGCTGACCATGGTTCACTATGGTCAGCGATGATCAGCCATGGTGGCTTGACCATGGTCAACCGTGGTTACCATGGTCCCCATGGTATACCATGGTCGACCGTGCTTTAGCATGGCTGAACATGGTCAACCATGGTCATCACCTGACTTGACCATGGTTGACCATGGTAACTTCAAGTATACCATGGTCGACCATGCTTTAGCAT
>JAMKCH010049073.1:0-10883 GCA_023653785.1 Ophioderma brevispina | reverse complement strand
CGCTTTTTTGCAATCTTAAACGATCATAACTCCGACCGCTTGACGTAGGAAGTTGAAATTTGTGCAATTGTTTCTTTAGAATGAGTACTTTCCTTAAACTAAAAAAGATGAAAATAACAATTTTAAAAAACTTCAGTGGTGGCTACCCTAGTTATCGAATCCCGAATCTGAGTTTGTATATCTGTCACATTTTCTGACTTGAAGATGTTTTGGCGTAACCAGTGGATGATCTTTCGCGAGAGGCGATTGCGCACACCTTCAATTGTCGATCGCCATTTTGAGCTCAAGTGACCCGGAAAGAGACGCTGTTCATGGTCTTAAAATTGCTCAATCTGGTAAAAATTTGACCGTTTAAACTTGGTTTAAAACACAAGATGTGGACCCAGAAAGGTCAGAAATGACGTCAAGTGTTTCTCGGAAGCCTTTGTAGTATACTGAAAAATTATTTTTTTGTGTTATAACTCCAAATTAATCAATTTTGGGTGGCATTAGACCATATTTTTAGCATTTACCTTGCCGGTTCTCTGTTGAGAGGGCCTTTGGATTTTTAGTTTTTTGGAGTTTTTTCCACTAAATGGTTCACTTTCAGGCTTGGATAGTGTGGCGAAAATGCGAGCGTTGTTTTAAATAAAAATTAAAAACCAAATGGTGCTGCGGTGCAAATGGCCCCCGCAGTGATATGCGTGTCTGTTTTGGGTATTTAATATGATTCATTCTGGTAACACGAGCGTTGTTTGAAATGCATGCCACTCTAGTATTTATGCCCGTTAAAAGTTTTCAAATGCATGAAATCAAAATGCACAAGAAGGGGTGATCATGGGATTGTGTGGAAAGTTAACCAATTGAAATGTATTGTCTATTGTTGCACATCGTTTATCTACAGTCTTATTAATATTTGTTGGCCAATCGAGCACCGAGCGTGGACGGCACAGGCTTCGAATTACCCCAGGTCACACATGCACTGGTGCAATGTGGCTTTATCTCTGTGCATGTGACTTTTGTTATCCTGTCCTGCAATGCCCATGGCATGTAAATTTAAACTTTTGTATGCATAAAATATGCAGTTTTAGCCTATAAATTCATAGAATGTCATTGATGCCAAGATAGAATATGAGCCCGAACTGTCAATAGTAATGGAGTCCTATACATGTATACTTTTAATGTTAGTTGCAACACATCATGTTTCCATTAGTTTTTAAAACAAGAATTATGTCAAGCCATGGAAATCCCCATAGTTAATTCCTGAGCAATATTCAGTATTCATCGGATTGCCCGGGTTGGCATTTCCCGGGAATACTAGTATTTCCCAACTAGGGCGGGAAATAGTGGGAAATACCGGGAAATAGTGGGAAATACCGGGAAATATGCGGAAAATACCTGGTCGATACCGGGAACTATAGGATGTATGTACAATTTGAAGACCTCGTGGGGGTTAACCTTCAAATAACTATTTTTACAGTTAATAAATGTTGTGGTAATCATCGGGTATGTTTGAGGGTTTATTCAAATTCAACGCACTCATATGATTATAATAAACCAACACAAGTAAAGTATTATTAGTAATCAGATAGGCTACCCCTGATGATGTGGACAATCAGACCTCATTTTTGAGGAGCTCAATTGCTCCAGGGCTCCTACAGCTTTCCTCAACAGACTTCAGGAGCTCAAAAATTGAGCTCCTTATTACTTTTTGATATGACATGCAAGTATTATGGAACCCTTTGTTGTGCACCTAAAATGAACTCAGGAGCAGGGTCCCGTTAATGCCGTCATTGCGTCCAGGACGCACTTTAAAAGTTCGGACGCACTATTTATGACTCCTCAACAAGAGCTCGCGTCCGTCTGGACGCGCAGCAATTTCAAGTACATTAACATTTAATACATGACTTTTCACTTCTATCGGCTCAGTATTTTACTCTCAAGTAAAAAAAAAGCATGTGATTGTTCAATGAGGCCTCATGCCAATTGAAACCGGTTTGATGATTTGAATCAAAATTGGGGAAACCCAGAGAGAGAGAGACCCGTTTCCATGGTGTGCAGTGCCGGCTCCTCCTCAAGAGGATCATGTAATGTAAACAGAGGGCAAACATCAAAAACATGGCTGGTTTCATTTTAACTCTGTAAGATCATTAACAATTAAAACTAATTAATAAACACAAAGTGCAAACAAACATCGAGTAAAAAATTTCCAAATAAACTTAAAATATTTATAGACTAATCTCATAATAAATTCAGAGCAGGACTTAAAATTTGGAAGAAAAAATCCTAAGAAAAAAAACAACTTAAACGCAGGTGGTTGGAAATCCCTGCTGAACAAAACGGGACACCAGGCCTGGGGAAAATCCCTTCTTGGAAAATGGCCGTACCAGGCACATGTGGTTTGTTACATTATGTTCGGAAGTGTAATGTGTTGAGTCATGGATGTAGATAAGAAAATTGTCCATGGTTGCACAGTGGACTGGTTTGTTATCGGAGGATACGAACAGGTTGATTCGTTTCTCACTCGGAAAGAAAAATGACTCGAGTCGTCTTTAATGAAGAAATTCCAAAGGGAACATGTTTGTTTTGTTGTGGATTTCACAGCCATTGACAATGATTGACCCCATTCGGTTTTGCATTGCTTTGTGTTTGCCGCCCCGGACTAGCAATGGACGACAGGGGTTGTTGTTTGCTGAAAGGTAATTTAAAGTTTATCAGGCTTGGTTTAGCTTGCGACAAGTGTTTTGTTATTATTGTCAATTTAACCTTTTCTTTGTGTACGTTAGCTCATATCCTTAGAATAGGCTCTTTTCATTTAATTCACGGGATTTTAAAATAGTTAAAATGTTTTCTCCCCAAGAAATAATGAGAAAGCCCTATTAATTATTAGGGAGGGATGCGGCCGATAAAACTAGCTTGTATCGATTTTTTGTAATTGAAATGGACCAAGACGCCAGTGTCCAAAACATTGCCAAAAAGTGAGTCGGAAGGCACGAGGAACTTGTGTTTAGTTGAAGTAGGTAAAGTAAAAATTAAACTTTGTTTTTAGCACTTGAAAATACTGTGTGAACTTGTTTTGGTTCTCGCCAAATGTTCAGTGCGAACTTTAGGTGAATTGGGTTGCGGCGAATTGCCGGCACTG
This sequence comes from Ophioderma brevispina, assembly GCA_023653785.1. NCBI lineage: Eukaryota > Metazoa > Echinodermata > Ophiuroidea > Amphilepidida > Ophiodermatidae > Ophioderma > Ophioderma brevispina. Next base: position 7,762 of record JAMKCH010049073.1, on the reverse strand, counting down.
CAGATTGACTTCTGACATGGAAATCTGTCCGAACGCAAAAAATTGAGGCCGGACGCAAATTTTTTACTAGCGTGAAAACTTGTGCGTCCATTTGGACGCGTCGTTTTTTGTCAGAGCTTACGGGAAACCCTGATCAGAGAGTTCTTAACAGAGCTCCTCTTATTTTCATACTGAAGGCCTGGGCAATATAGGTGTTTGTTTCTTATGAAAAAGGACCCGGCACACTAGGATAAATTAAGAAATGAATAATGAAATTTAGAATAAAGCTGCCTGCAGTTAAGGATGTCTGCGAGCACGAAAAACTTTTACCGGACAATCAACAATATTTATACGGCGTCTAGGTTTGCCGCCGGGAACCGCTGCTCCATTGCATACAAACGGAAAAGATCTGAAACACCAACAATCGAGGCACGACGTGGTAATTACGACGTCAACATGCATAATACATGTTGTTGTGATATATTCCAACCAATTACTTCACAGGGTTGTGCATGTACCAAAACCGGAAATAACAATAGCTGTGGCACGAGTTCCGATAGCCAATGTGAAGTGGATGAACAACATGGAATATCGGAACTAGTAAACTGTATAATGGGAAACAATGTCATGGTGGAAAGTATTTGTGAAGTGTAATTTTCCTTGTGCATATTCCCACGGTCAACAGCATAAATAAAGACGATTTGGCAGTAATGAAGACACATGACATTTTACGTAATATGATCGTCGATCTAGCAACACAAATTGTACTACGAGTCTAGGAAATTATTATAGAATGAAATGTATTTGAGATTTGTGGTCCCGGGCAAATCGGGTTTGACCTTCTGTGCTTTGGTAGAAAGCTTGACAAATGACCCAACCAAGGTTAACAATTTGTTAAGACAGTGGCGCGCTTTTCAGTATGATCTACAATGTTGTGAAGAAGTTGTTGTGGCGAGAGTCCAGCAGTGGTTACTTGTGCCATTTAAAAGTACTTGTGATTTAGCATACAGTACACAACCACTGCTGCGGCCCAAAGTTCATTTCTTTTACGGGCCATTTAGTAAATTATTATCTCTCTGTGGCTATTAGCCACTTACATGTATAGTCCTTTGATGTATTTAAATAATTGTTGAGAGAAATGATGGATAATTGAAATGTGCAAGAATCTAGGATCAAAAGACTTGGCCAATAGCCAAGTTAGGGATTGTGTTAAATGAAATGCCCTCAACCCCACCCCTGGGTTCATTTATGCATGAGAGTGCTTATTGTGTTTGTTAGTGATTTTCATGATATTTTAAATAAAATTAAGTTTTGAACATGTCACTTTTTGCTGTATTTCCCGGTATTTCTGATTATTTCCCGTTTTTGACCAAAATATCCGGTGGTATTTACCGGAAAACGGTATTACGCGGTAATTTCCCAGGGTGGGAGGAAATTACCGGCCAACCCTGTCGGATTGATAACGCGTTTCTACCGAGAGTAGAGAGGGATTTCTCATAGCCACCTTGTTAACTTTGTTTATTAACCTAAACCCGGCCCAGACGCAATGCGGTGCAACCAAAAAGTAGGGTACACCCGGTCGGAAAAATGTTTCTGTTGCATCTGGCCGTAAACAACTATTTTGTCGCGCAAAGGACTCTCTTGCAGGCCCATTCCATGTCAACATTCGAGATGTGCACCGCAGAACGTCATGGAATTTTTTCGCCTTTAAGTGTGGTGGTAGACAATGATGAGATATGAAAATCCTGAAATTTTGGAGCGTCATAGTCCATTTCGTTTTCCCGTTAGAGCATATTGGAAATTTAGGGGGTCACCATCAAAGTGCCAGCCTATGTGAAAACTATGTGAGAGGGTCACAGATTAGTTATGGAGCCCTCCACACCCTTTTGCAAATCACTTCTGTGGGTAATTATTGGTTGGTGACTCAAATATGGACATCAGGAAAGTTCTAGCCGTTTACTTTAGAGTTAATGAGGGCTAAATATGCACATTGTTCATTAGGGGCAGGTCTGGGGGTCTAACTCCCCCAAAAGTAAGAAAATTTTAGTACACTTTTGGTCAATCAGAGCTACATAGTAGAGCTTTAAAACCAATACAATTATGAACACATAGAAAAGTAATAAGTGAGGTACAGCCCCTTGAAAATGGTAATTATACTCTTTTGACACATTTTGACCCCCCTGAAAAACCCAATGTTGATTTATTAATCTTTCTTGAGGAAGGGTTAGCCCCCCTTTCAATGTAAATGCACTGGTTTCAAGGAGGCCTTGCAGTTACAATATACAAGATAAAATACAGAAAGAGGAATGCATCATGTAAATCTTAACAATGAAGAAATATAACATTTATACAGTATAATAAACAATTGAAAAATCAGACAGGTTTTACAAAAACAGAGGTTTTGAAATTGGCCAAGACCTCTGTTGGACATTACACCTAACATCTGCAGGAAGGCCATTCCAAATTTTGGTTAAGCACGTGAAGGAAATGCCTTTCCTTGCTGAATGGTTCAGATAGGTTCAGATTGAAGCACAGTTTGTTTGACTCCTAGTACCGTTGGAGTGAATTATGCATTAAAGAAATTGAGATGAAAGGTAACTAGGGGCCATACCTTTTAAACATTTAAATATTATAATTACAATTTGGTGTTGGTAAAACCACATGTTAATTTAGTTGTTCCATTCTCAGGCACACCTCCAGTAATAATTGGTGTTCGGATTATCTGCAGATAGAATAATCCGAGCTAACATGTTATGCAGAATTTGGAGAGACTTTAAAAGTCATTAGAACAGTGTGTCAAACAGAAACTGCAGTAGTCAAAGTTGGGCATGACTAAAGCATTTGCAAGCATGATTAGGGTTTCTTTTGGAATAATGAAATGTTTTAACGTCTATTATTACCACAACGCTTAGAAAACAAGACAACATTCATTAATATGATCGGACCAAGAATGATAGAATCAAAAAGTTAAACCTAATACTTATATACATCAACACAGATCAATTTGGGTTTCATTATTAAATATAAGTTAACATTTTTGAATTTCTAACATATGCTGAGTACCAAAAACCTGAACTTGGTTTTCTTGAGATCAAAGTAGGTGTATTATTTGTAACCAACAGCAATTTATTAAAGGTTACATGGAGATCTGATTGGGGGACTATAGGGGTCATTGCAGTACCAAAGAAGGGTGGTTATCATCAGCATTACAGTAAACATTTACAATTAACACTATTATATTGACATACAACACCACCCCTCTACTTCAGATATGTTGAAGATATATATCATTAAACAACTTTCCTTTGAAAGAACTGCTTGGTGTCTTTTATTTTTGTTATGATTTTCAAACTGTTTCCAATATTAAAGAAGTTACGACACAAAGGTATACGTGATCCAGAGGTCATTGTACATGTACAGGCACAGTGTATATCACCATATACATTTTATGGGGATATCAGCAAAAGTGTCATGGTGCCTGAAAACACTGAAGAATCACGGACACCCAAGCTGTTTTTTTAAGAATAGTTCTTTGATGATGTATCATCAATATTTTGAAGTAGAGGGGTGATGTCTTATGTCAAATGATTTTCAGGGGGGCCATATATGTCAAAAGTAAAATTAGGATTTTTCAACGTCTGGAACTAACTTATCACTTGCTTAATGTGTTTATTGTTGTACTGGTGGAAGTCCTGCAGTGTGATCAGATAAGGAGGCATCTACCCTCAAGCTTCGTGGAGCAAGAAATCTGAGTTTGTCTTATTCTGAATTCTCACACTTTCAGCTCTATTTTACTTTTTATTTGGTTGAAAAGCTGGACATCCGTTCGATTTGATACCCGGTGATCAAAGTGCATGGTACCACGAAAGAAATATATTCATGGTTTATTATTGGTTTTCAAGCAGACTATATACTTTTTATCTTATTGTTTTTCAAGCAGTGATATTTAAGAAAATGACAAAATAAATTATTTGGCTAATTTGTTGGATTATTTACTGATGTTGTGTATTTATAATTTAATGTTTTATTTTTTTCGTTTTTAATAAATTTACACATTTTCAAATCCAAAACTGCAATAACATTTTTATAAATAAAATTCAAAAGTGTTTCTCGAACTAATGCCCTATATTTTTTTTGCAATGTTTCGGCAACTTGAAATTGCCCACCAAAATTTGGAGTTCTAATAGGGATGACCACCAAAATTGGCACAAATGTAGATTTTATAATGCTCTACAACCTAATGGGAGGAATTTTGATATCTGTCTTACTTTGATTTATAAGCCTCAAGTCAATCCAGCAAGAAAAATTGAATTTTTCAAGAATCGGTTGCCATGGCAACACAGAGATTAAAATGGAAAATGTCTCCGCATAGGTTGACAGCTTGGACCAATGTAACTTACCGGATAGCAGACAATGGTAAAAAAGACCCTATTAGTAACTAATTTTGGGGCAAAATGTGAAATTTTGCTTTACAAATTCAACACATTTGACCTTTGCCCCCAGATAATTTGCATATGAGTATCGAACATTTACAAATCAATATAATTTTATGGACCACAGTTCCAATATGCTTTGTAATAAGATATAAACAAGCCATACTTCCAACATTTCAACTACTTCTACCTGCTTTTCAAAACACCTCAAAATGAGGGTAGATGCCACCTTAACAATACACAATGGACATGAAACAATATTGTTACTTACGGTGTTCTGACCCCCCAACTTGGTTCCCAGATGGAAAATATTGCATTTTTAAAACCAATAACTTTAAGTAAGGAGCTATCACAGTTTTGATGCCACATCTGGAATTCTACCAAAAACATTCCCCAGATAGTGATTTCAAGTTGTGGAGGGTGCCATTACCAATTTTGGCCATCTCAAAATTGTCTTTCGCCATTGCACAGCATTTTTGATGGTGACCCCCCTTAAATTTTCTGAATGCTCCTGCGGAGCGACACCGAAAAGGCGGTATGAAGCTCTTAAATTTCGGGCATTTTCATTTCTCATTCAATATATCTCATCACACCAACGGAAGAGAAAAAATCCATGGAAATGCTTCGGTGCACATCTCGAGTGTTGACATGGAATAGCCTGCACCTCATTGCATCTGGACGTCGTACCGGGAAAATGACGAGATGTTCATCGTTGCATCTGGGGGGGCGTCTTTCGGGAAAAGACGCGATGTTCCTCGTTGATCTGGGCCGTCTTCCCGGAAACATGACGCGATGTTCCTCGTTGCACTTGGGACATTTCCCCGGGAAATGATGCGATGATTTTCACTGCATTTCGGAAGGTTTGCCCCGCAGAAGGCGCCATGCTTTGCATTCGGCGGGTGGACACTGTGTAAAACTTTGCCCATAGACAATTTCGATATCGATGGTGATAGGCCACCATTTTCGATAAGCTACTTTATTATGCATAAACGCCTTAATGACGTAAACGGAGCATGACGTAGCGGATAGCGCCAGCACGCGATGAACGTAGGTAATAGCGCCAGCCGAATGGCGAAAAATATAAGCACAGATTTCATGCAGATCAGTGGCAGTACGCATCCATTATTTATTCGATTTTTTATTTATTTAGGATCCTGTTCTCATTGTATTCGAACGCGATGTTCCTCGTGCATCTGGGACGTCTTTCCGGAAAATGGCGCAATGTTCCTCGTGATTTAGCGGTCTTCCGGGAAAATGACGCGAGTTTCTCGTTGCATCTGGGCGTTAACGACTTTACGCTACTTATTCCGGGTGCGGGAAAAAACGGCCGAAGATGCAATGAAACGCAAAATTTGTTTCTCGGTGCATTGGCCGTTAAAGAATAAAAAATATATTGCACCTCGTTGCATTGGGGCGTTGGTCGGCAAAAGGACCCGGTCCTGGTTAGGGAATGATTGTAATTTATTTTTTTCAAATTATTTCTGAACCGGTACTTGATCATGGTTTATTTGCGAAAAGTTGTCAAAGGACTATGATGTGACTTCAAACTGTGCATGTAAGGGTTTGAAGCTGCATACACCAGTGCATGTAATTCTAAAATTGCAATTCAAAGCCTGACTGAGCATGCGCGAGACAGGCGGAAAGTTCAATATCGCACCTTGTTTTGCAATGCAATTCAATTTGGTCAAAGAATGTGCCAAACCTTCGCGGAGCTTGTTGCGCTAGTTACATGAGGCGGCATATCTCTGTCCAAGTTATTTTTAATCCCCACTGCATTATAATGTGTAAAGTGATGAGTTAAATACCAAATTCACACAATGCCCAAAGTTTACTTGCAAACTAAGTGGACTGACTAGAGTCTAATCAATGTTCTCAACACCGGTAAGATTTCACTATGAATCAGATTTTAAATTTCGCTCTTGAGAATTTAGCTCTAGACTATTTAAAGAGTGAATATAATCTGTAAAAAATGTTGAGTGAAAAATAATATCATTGCATTGTAAGCAGGAGTTAACTAAAATTTCAACAAGTTAGAAATAGGCGAAGTAAACGAAAAAAACATGTTTCTAGTCCCCGCTAGCCTGATGAATCATGACAAGATAGTCTTAACTTTTAATGTGGCTGCTGTTATCCTACGACTATCTAGTCATGACGTGTTGTGTGGTGAAGTGATAGTGCCATTTAAGCAACTTAAGCCAAGATACACAGACAGCTTATGCTCTAAACTCTTACAGCTGCAAAGTAGCTTAAATAATCATTATTTGAATAAATGTTATATTGTTAGGCAGTCTTGAGTCTTCTACATCAGGTAATAACATTTTTCAAGATTGAAATTCACAGTATGAAATTTTCAGGTGAAACTTACCTCTTGGTGTCTGCATTGGGCTGCCAAATTTGGCAGCCTGTGCACATGTTGACATCAACTTTGTGGAATAAATTGTAGTATGGTACAAATTGTGTAAACAATTATTCTACAGATCTAGAGATGCTATGGATGTCAAAAGAAAATAATTTTTCTTTTATCTTAGTAAAGAACATCTCAAACCTTAATGCATTGGAAACTGTCAACAGAACAGGTTGTAACTTTGGCACCACGATATGTCAAAAATTTTAAAAGATGATGCTAAGTTACAATTATGGAACTAGTCCCTGCCCGCTTCCTTTTTTGAGGATGCTCGATTTATTTTTAGTACTACCTGTCCTATGCCAGGTTGTCAGCAGCTAAACCGTCGGCCCCATTGCCAGCTGATAAGAAGGGTAGTGGTGACACTGGTAGAATTAAAAAGAAGATTACCTACAAGGACCTCGGCTCTGAAGAAAAATGGAGCCATCCAGCACATAAACGAAATTGAAAGGGCTCACTGTTAATATCTTTGCTCCAGTAAATCTCATGCAGCAGTATTGCTGAACTTCCGGACCCCCTGTTAACAGGGACAAAACCAGATTAAAACTTTGGTTTACCCTCCCTTATACCACGGGCCCCACCTTCTATACTGAATATAGAGTTTGGGCTGGAAACTCCAAATCGTTCATATTACCTTGCTGAATGGTGTCAAAGTGGTAGGCCTAAATTATTAAATTATTATTTAACTTCAGGTGAGGAATGAAGGTCCAAAAGATAATGTAACCGGAAGTTAGAATCATTAAAATTACTTTTTATCTTTTATTTTCATTGGACAACAGATTTTAAAGAACATGTGAAACACATTGAGAAGGCTGTGTCATATAAAGAGAAAAAATTACATGTTCCAGGGTTAGTCCGAGGCACTGACATCATAGCGACGACAAAACTGAAACCACAATGTGATCACAGGAAACTCAGCAAAGGAGAGGGAAAGAAGGCAAAACAC
>JAMKCH010049072.1:0-24101 GCA_023653785.1 Ophioderma brevispina | reverse complement strand
CGTGCCCTACCTCTTTCCCCCCCCCCCCAATTTACCTCGAAAAAGTTGAGATTTTTATATCATCTGAACCCGTTGGCCTTAGTATCCATGTGTCCAATATTGCGTGCAATTCCGGTCGTATCTGTAATAAATTTGCAATTCGTATTTCTGTCCGTAAACGTCAAAATTACAGGCACAGTGGCCTATGACCGTGGGAAACAGCATTTCGGTCATATGCAAAACCGCAAGCCTCGGGATCACTCAAATTTTGTGAATAATTGTGCATGGATCAAGAAAAATTGTTTCATTTTTTTTTTTAATCATTATATATAATAATGATATAGTAATAAAGAATAAAAATATTATAATTACCATTTATTGGTATGGCAATTGTAAGGTTGCACATTTTCATGAAATGAATAAAATGCCATCGTCAAATTTCATTTCTGCATATCAGTGTTCAATGGACATACATATGATGCTACATTGACTCACGCAAATAATGGCATTTTGATAAGGTAAAATCACCTGGTATTCAGTTAACAAAGAACTTCAGATTCCCCTTTTTTATTTGGAACTGCAGAGCCATTGTTCTGTCCATGCATTTGAAAAGTCAGTCGTGTATAGCTCGTTACCCCTCCCATTTTTAGGGGAGCGGTTTTCACATAGAAATCCCAATATTGCCAGTGAATTCCGTCTGGCTCTGACTGATGTTTGTTTTTAGCGCAGGCGGAATCATTAGCAAAATACCCGTCATTTGTATACTTGGGACTTCTATATGACGTCTACCCAGTTTGGATTGAGCTGGCCTCGTTTCGCGATTAAACTAAACTTTGAGGTTCTACTGTGAGTCCGTAACTTTGAACTGTAATATTTTCATCATTTATTGAAAAAGAAACTAATGTGAACAAAGCTCATGTTGGATATGTTTTGCTTGGTAGCTGTGACCTAACATCGTTTTGTGAAACAAGATCCATAACGTAATTGCTGGCCTAATTCTATTCAATTTACCACCTGTATTTAGAAAAAATACAAAATAAGGGGATCTAGCGACCTGTGCTGGTTTGAATAGAAATGGGGTTTTGAATAGAAATGGGGTTACGCGCAAGTTACAGTATTAGTTTTGTTTCTGCACAAAGATGTTAGGTCACAGTCTGCCATCAACTTTTCTTTCATGATTTTTTTTGTTCCTCTTTGTTTCCTTTTTCGGTCAGAAAGTGATGAAATATACGGTCAAAGTTAATTGAAACGCACAGTAGAAGCTTAAGGTTATTTATTATTCGTGAAGAGGACAATTATTTGGTGATTTTCGTCATGAAAAAAATGCGTCAATCTATAATCGGGTGATTAGGACCTGAAATCAACTGTGAGGGTAATAACAATGGCTCTGTACTTCAGATAAAAGTAATTTGAGTGCTTTATCCTCTGCATACCGAGCGGATTTACTTGATACACAGTGCTATTATTTGCTCGATTCATGCAGCATATGTACATCTTCTACTGGTCACTGATATTAGGAACGAAATTGTGTAACATTATTAATTGTTCAATTAAATTGCCAACTTTTGCACTCGACATACCCCAGAGTATTGAAGGTATAATTAGACAATAATAACTGTCCTTATGCAACATCTTTCTCTCCTTGATCCCCTGTGTATTCCAAGTAATCTTAGTGAACCATGAATAAAATACACAGATGGTGCTGGAATCACAAATGCGCCTTTAAATATATGGGCATGCAGAATTAGAATAAACAGCAACCAACCAGTCAACCAACCAAAATGGAACCACACACAGAAGGATTCTGCTGTCGCAAAATCCCCCCATGGCTTTTTTAATCCAGGAGGATGACCACTGAACTCTACAATGGACTTGGAACCCTGGGCTTAGTAATTGAGCACTGTCTGCCCATAATTTGGTAATCCAAAAGGGACCCATGCAGGTTGTTAAGAGCCGGTGTGAAGCAGATATAGTCCTGCGGGAGCCACATCCGGGGCTCAAGACGATAACGAATAATCGTGAAACTAATTTGTACGTGAAGAGTCCCCATGAAAATCGATTGCCCTATTGTTCACCATTGTTTTCCGGACTATGATTACGCCTGACAATAATTACTCCTACACCTGTGTGGCAGGAGATCCTTCCGGCTCACAGTCCGGGAACAATATTGAACAATAGGGCATCGATTCAGTTTGACCTTCAACAACATTTTTTCACGCTTTATCCGTTTGTCGTCTATGGAGCCCGACTATGATACCTGCGACAATCAGTGGCGTAAATTTCTTTTTGACATTGGGGGGGGAAATTGGGGTTATGAAAATTTATGAATGAAACGGGGTTTTTGCCGAAAGCTCCATTACTAGCACATGTGCGCGCGAAGCGCGCAAAAAATTTGCCTTTAGAAGGCTAAAATCGTTAAATATTTTGATGTAATTAGAACACAATGGCGCGCGCAGCGCCCGCAAATTTAAACCATTTTTTAACTAAAATGGTAAAATATGAAGGTTATTTTTGGCAAACAATGCCATGAACGAAGGCCATCAACCTGGGGGGGGGATGATCGTATTGACCATGACCATCCCCCCTCATCGAAAATATTGGGGGGATCTATCCCCCCATCCCCCCGGGTTTAACGACCGCCTAGGCGGACAATGATTACTTTCACCACCGGTCATTTTACACAAATTGTGTTCCCATTAAAAATGTGGATAAGCGACATAACAGACTACAGATCAAGCCAATTCAGTGATCTCATTGTATTTACGTCGCGCTCGTTGGGACGGCATGTCCTCAAAACCGTCACGCTGGATCAACTTCTGGTTAAAAACAGGTGTCTCTGGAATGCAATTGTGTTTCGGTAGACCAAGATGTCCGCCGGTTGTTTCATTCATGTAAGATCAATTACTGTTTTTTGTACCATTGTTAGAGATCAAGGGGATAACACCAATCTAATTTACTGGTATTTTTTTAAATCGTTCCCGATCGCCGCACACTACTTTAAAGTTTGTAGTTAAAATGGATACTCAGACTGTTATTTCCCCCACATCAATCACACAGCTAACATTTGTACCAAATCATCATCCCCCTCTGAAGGTCTGACACCAATTCTAACATGGAAGACATTGTCCTCAGTGGAATTTCTGGCCGTTTTGCAACAAGAATCTGATAATCTGGAGGAATTTTGGGAGCATCTTATGAATAAGACAATCTGGTGACACAAGATAACAGAAGATGGGAACCAGGTGGGTTGATGATCTGGGGTTGGGTACTCTTTGGTAGGGGTTGTACCATGGTCTATAACCAGGGAGGTGGCAAATGGAGGGGGGGCGATGCCCATTTCAAGAAGCCACCAATACATGCGGCGTAACAAACCTGATCCTTCCGGAGGGGCAAGACTCAACGTTTTCCCCATTTTTTTCCGGTTGCTTCGCTCGCTGGGTAGACCCCATATTTTTTTTTTTTTTCCTGACGGTTGCGAAATTCTGACGGGGGGGGGAACCACTTCGACCTGAGCTCCCACCCCACAACCCACTATTTTTTCTCCTTCCACTGTGGTGGGTTCTTATCACGTACACACTCTCCTCCCCTTTCTTATCTTTTTCCCGTCTCTTTTCCTCCTTTCTTCCTCCACTCCTTTCTTATTAGCTTCTTTTTTTTTTCTCCCTTCTCCTTCCCCTTTTCTTCTCTCATTTTCCCTTCTCCTTCCCTTTTCGCCTTCTCTTTCTCTCCCTCCTCTTCCCCCTTCGTCTCCGCCCTTCTTCTCGTCCCCACTTTTTAGCTTCTCCGTCCCCATTTTAGTGATCTGGGGGGGCATTCTGCCCCCCCACCCCATTTTCCCCCTTTTTTTAAAGCCCCCCCCCCCGCGTTACGCCACGGCCCAATAAACCCCTAATAAGGCTGAAAAGGGCCAAAGAAGGAACCAAAAATGGTTTTATGAAATGCCTTTTGTCAAAAAAGGTTAACCTTTCGTTTCGGGTAAAAAAGTCCACTTCGCCAAATCTCTTCTCCCCACCTCTTTTTTCAATTTTTTGGAAAAGGCCTACTGTATGTTGTAAGGCCTACTGGATGACTAGGTAGTCCGATTTCTTTCTAAGTTTTTGGGACTCACACTGTTGGCAAGATTTTAATGACCATTGTGGATGGGCAAAGAACAGAATATAAAAGCAATGGGTTGCAATTTCTGGTCTTGCGTGATGAACCAAAAAAATCTCTGATTCTTTTTTAAATACACTAATGAATCTATTTGTAACTACTGCAGTTTAAAAGATCATCAAATAAAAAGTTGAAAAGTTTAAAGTGTACAATCTTGGCCAATTAAGTCATGGATTTCGTTTTTAAGGTATTTTTTAGGATATCACATTATAATGTTCTCTTTTTGATTCATTTCACAGGACTCTTTGGAAATTACCATTACCCTCGTGGAAATGGCAAAATGAAGGACTTATCCCGTTTTGATGCCACATTTTTGGTTGTGCATTGCTAAACAGAGGCCAACACCATGGATCCACAGCTACGATGCTACCCTGGAATGTCATATGAAGCTATTATAGATGCCCGGTTAGTGAATACAAACATCATGCTAATAAAGGAAGTGACTTATAAAGAACTGCCTAGATGCAGCTAACGTTTTATTGATTCACATACATGGCAATCATACTACTCGCTTGTGATCTTAATATCAGTGTACAGCACATTCTGCAATCTTTAATATCATTATTGCATTGCAAACCCAGAGCTCTATGAACCTTTAATATCAGTATTGCACCTATCTCATATGAACGTTTTAATATCCGTACTGCACCCAGCTCAAATGAACTTTAATATCGTATTGCACCCAGCTCAAATGAACATTTAATATCAGTAGTGCACCCAGCACATATGTACCTTTAATATCAGTACTGCACCCAGCTCAATGAACCTTTAATATCAGTATTGTACCCAGCTCAAATGAACCTTTAATATCAGTATTTCACCTATGCTCATATGACCATTTTAATATCAGTATTGCAACCCAGCTCATATGAAACCTTTAATATCAGTATTGCACCCAGCCTAGGAACCTTTTAATATCAATATGGCCATCATAATTGACTTTAATATCATAGTGCACCTAACTCATATTAACCTGTAATATCATTTTGCACCCAGCTCATGTGAATGAACTTTAATACCAGTATGTAATACCAGTACCGCGCCTAACTCATATGAACCTTTAATATCAGTACTGCACCTAACTCATATGAACCTTTAATATTCGATCACCCCTAATTGAACCTTTAATATCACTATGGCACCTAACATCATATAACCCATATAAGTAATCAGTATGGCACCCAGCTCATATAAACCTTTAATACCAGTATGCACCTAGCTCAAAAACTTTTAATAATCAGTAATTACAACCACTTGTAGGACCGTATACCAGTATTGCCCTAGCTCATATGAACCGTTAATATCAGATGCACCTAGCTCATAAGAACCGTTTTATATAAATATAGCACCCAGCTCATTTGAACCTTTAAATTCAGTATGTACCCCAGCTCATAACCCGTTAAACAGTTGCACCTAGCTCAAAAACTTTAATAATCAGTATTGCACCCAGCTCGTATGAACGTTTAAATACAGTATTACAAACCTACTCAAATTAACCTTTAATATCATATTTGCACCCAGTTCAATATAAACCCGTAATATCAGTATTGCCTTGCAACCAGCTCATTTTAACTTTTATATTCAGTTTTGCAGCACCTAGCTCATATAAACCTTTTAATATCAGTTTGTACCCAGCTAATATGAACCTTTTTATCCGTATTGCACCCAGCTCATATAAACCATTTCATACCAGTTATTGCACCTAGCTCAAAAATCTTTAAAAAGGTGCACAAGAGATTTCACATAACAGGTTCCCTAAAAATGTTGAAAACTCTAATTTTGCACTAATGTAAAGCTTTCTATCAGAAATATCCCCTTGTGAAAGGTTAAGCTAAAAAATATTTCTTTGGTACAAAGTTGTGCAATTTCTAATTTCGTATAGGAGCAAATACAAAATTCAACCCTATGTTTTATATTGAAATTAAGGAACTAAAAATGGCATTGTTTTGGTTTGTTCACTTTCAAGACATTTCTGTACCAAACACAAGTAGAATCTTTTTGGGGTGGGGGTTAGGTACAAAGTTGGAGTCAGAGAATCAAAATCATCGTGTTCCGGGCTGAGGAAAAGAGTGAGTAACAGAGCGATGGGGCGGGTGGAGGGGAAGAACTAACAGTATTGGGACCGGAGGTCGAGAACAAGCCGGGAAGGAGTAAGTTTGTCATTGACAAATAAAAGCAAAAAACAGGTAGAGGGTTAGAAGGCAGAGCACTTGCGGGAGGAGAGATTGCGAAGGGGAAGGGCAGGTTAAAGAGCCTACAAAGGGGGGATAGACAACATCTTTATTTCCGGGCGGGGTATGACCCGGGTATCAGGCCACGTCTCATACTATTTCCATACCGCATCGTCTCAACGGCCCTATGTCCGTTCCTCCTGGTACATTGTTACATCAAATACACCCAGCTCATATGAGCCTTTAATACCATAGAGGTGCCTACCTATATGACCCTTAATATAAATATTACACTCAAATCATATTACGTTTAAACCATATTGCATCTACTCACATACTTTATATCACAGTATTGCAACCCAGCTCATTAACATTTAATATAGTATTGCACCGTGCTTGTATGAACCTTTATATCAGTATTATCCCTAGCTCTATGAACCTTAAATATTAGTTTCTCACCCAGCTTCAAGAACCTTTAATATCAGCATTGTACCTTACCCCATATAACCGTAATATCAGAATTGCACCTAATCATATAACCACCTCTAATATTAGTAATGTCACTCATACTCATCCTCATAGGAACCTTTAATATCAAGTATTGCAGCCCCGGTCATCATGGTCATGTGAACCTTAATATCAGTATTGCACCCAGCTCGATATGAACCTTAATATCATTAATTTGCACCCAGCTCATATGAAACCTTTAATATCATATTGCACCCAGCTCATATGAACCTTTAATAATCATATTGCAACCCCCAGCTCTATGAGACCTTTAATATCCAGTATTGCACCCAGCTCATATAACTTTCATATCAGATTGCACCCACGCTTATAATGAACCTTTAAATTCAGTTTTGAACCTTTAACTATCAGTATGCACCCGCTCATATGAAACCTTTAAAAATCAGTACTGCAACCCAGTCATAGAAATCTTTAATATCTTGATTGCATCCAGCTCATAATCTTAAGTATCAGAAAGTGGGGCGCGCAGGGCCCATACAACCTTTCATATAAATATTGATTGCACCAGCTCATATGAAAACCTCTAATATCAGTATTACACTCACTCATATGAACCTTTTATCAGTATTGCAGCTAGCTCATATGAACCTTTAATTAACTCGAACCTGTAATATCAGTATTGCACCACAAACCAAGCCTTTTAATATCAGTATTTGCACCCATCTCAATCATCCTTAATATTATTAATTCACCCTAACAATCCAAGCCCCAGTTCAATATGCACGGTTAATTTAAGAATCCACACGACCAAGCTTGTATGAAACCTGTAATCCAGCATTGCATCCAGCATTGGCAAGTTGTCCCCTCCTTGCTCGCAAAAGCGGGACGATATGGCCAAATGGGCTCATTTTATCCCTCTTTTGTTTGGATTTGCAAAACGCATTTCAATTTCAGGCCAATTGGGGCAAATTAAGTATCCGCGGCAATTTCACGTGCTCACGGGCGCGCATTGCAATTCAGACCTAATTGAGGCAAATACAAATCAACCGGGAACGATTTACAAATTTTTGCCCCCCTGCTGCTGCGGATACTTTGGAAATTTGCCCCCTCTCTTGGTGATGCCGCCCTCGGTACCACTGATATTATAGGCCTCTTGCACCATTAGTTGCTTGAATGTAATACCCAAGCACACAGCAACCAGGAATCTCTCATAATTTGTCTGTTCCTATTTTAGGTGTGGATCCACAAACCCGCGCCGTGGGCACCAACACAGGTGTATACATTGGATGCAGTGGAGTGGCTCTGAAGCCACCCAAGCATTTTCGGCAATGACCCAGAAACCCTTGTTGGCTAATAGCATCCACTTCACTGGCACCAATAGACAATGGTTGGCTAATATGGTCTCGCGTACGGTCCTAGATTTTTCAAAGGCAGTGTTAGAGTTAATATGCAGTTTAATCATTTCAAGAAATGTTGAAAAAGCTCCATCCAGTTGCAATTGGTTACCAATTTATTTAATGTTTCAGTAGGAATGATAATCAGATTGAAAGAAAAGAAGGGGGAGGGGTAAAGGTCAGGGGAAGAACGGTGAGATGTGCTAAAGAATATAGAGAGATCACAGTGCAGCTGTTTGACCCCATCCTATTGTCTCTCTTTATTTCTAGGACAATTAACCATGGTGACACAATTTTGACAACTGAAAATGTGTGTGGTGTGGCTGTGGGGGGGGAGCAAGAGAGCTATGTAGCCATGTACTAGTAATCCATTGCAAGAATCTTGACAAAAATCAGGATTTATATGTTATACTGCGCTCTAGTTGCCCAATCCCCCATTGAGACTGCGTAAACTAGATTTTGAAGGACCTGCACTGCAATGATTTTTGTTAAAATTTGATAGATGTGGCTAGTGAACAAATAATAAAAATAAACGTCCGGGGTTTCTCGAACCGCTAAATCCCCCTGCGGGAGCGGTTGTTACAAATTTTTTAAATCATCAGAGCTGCAAATACCCCCCCTAAAAAAAACCCAAAAATCCCCATTAAAAAAAAAACCCCCAACCCCCTTAAAACCGGGGCAACCCACTAAATCGTGCAACCCACCTTAAACCACAACAAGCCCCCTTAGGCCCAGACAATCCCCCCTTAACCCGGACAATCCCTTAAAACCCGGACACAACCCACCTTAAACCCCACAATGCCCCTTCAGCCCAGACAACCCACCACCCTTAAACCCCGACAACCCATGTGCAACGTCCCACGCAATGCCTACGCACATGCGCGCATGCGCGTGCATGTGTGCCGTTCTTCGCCTTTATACACCGCGTATTATGTGCCACAAACCCAAAACCCCTTAAACAACCCAAAACACACCACCCCCTCAAACCCAAAATCCCTTAAACCCCAACACCCCCCTTAAACCTGGACACCCCCTTAAACTTTTGCAAACCCCACCTTAAAACCACAACAAGCCGGTGAGCCCCCTTAAGCCAGAAAAACCCCCCCTTAAACCCGACACCCCCTTTAAAAACCCCAGACAAAAAACCCCCCTTAAAACCCCACCAGCCCCCCCCCCTTAAACCAACCCCCCGCTTAAAGCTTGACACCCCCCTTCCCACCCGGACAACCCCCTTAAACCCGGACCACCCCCCTAAACCTGGCCCACCCCCCTTAAACTCATGCCACAACCCACCTTAAACCACAACAAGTGCCCCCCCCTTACGTACGCCCATGACACCCCCGCCCCCCCCCTTAACCCCCCGGACCAAACCCCTTTCCCCCCTGACCCGGCCCCCCACCTTCCCCCCCCCACCTCCCCCTTACGTTACCGCCCCCCCCCACCCCTTCCCCCCGACCCCGTACACCCCCTTAACCCCCCTCCAACCCCCCCGTTCCCACCCCCCCACTCCCCCTTCCACCCCCCCCCCCCCTTCCGCTTTCGCCGCCGCCGCCTGTCCCCCCCGCCGCCCCCCCCCCCTTAACATGGACAAAAACCCCTATTAAACTTGTGCAACCCACCTTAACCCACAACAAGCCCCCTTAACCCAGACAAAACCCCCCTTAAACCCCAACAATCCCTAAAACCAACACCCCCTTAAAGCTGGACAACCCCCTTAAACACCGGACAACCCCCCCACCTTAAACCCGGACACCCCCCATTAAACCCCCTTAAACCTCCAGACAACCCACCTAAACCCCCAACAAATATCCCCTTAAAACCAACACCACCCTTAAAGCTGGACAACCCTCCCTTAAACCCAGACAACCCCCCGTAAACCCCCGCGGACAACCCACCTTAAACCCATCAGCGCAGGAGTACATGATTTCCCCCCCCTCCAATCAAGTTTCACATCAAAATCTGACTTATGGATCTTCCGATAGTTTGTTCACAATGTTTTTGGTAAAAAAATAACCCCCCAATTAACAACATCTTAATTATGCAAATTAGGTACCTAATTAGCATACCCCACGCCCATAATCTAATCAGATGACGGGCATGGCAGTTCCGATCCCACCCACCAAGTCACTCACCATAACCTTATGGGTCTCATGTTATGGGTACAAGATTGGTTGGGAAAAATACCCCATTAACACTCAATTAATTATGCAAATTAGGTACCAAGTTAGCATATGCCACGCCCAAATCTAAATCAATTGAAGGTCTGGCATTGTCCGACCCACCCACCAAGTCACATCACAATAACCCTTAGGGGTCTCAGGTAGCGGTTTTCACAAGATTGTTGGGTAAAAATAAACACCAATTAACTCATTATATGCAATCAAATTTAGGTACCTAATTAGCATATTCCACGCCCATAATCTATCAGATGAAGGGCAGGCAGTTCCGATCCCACCCCCAAGTACAATCACCATAAAACCCTATGGGTCTCATGTTATCACTCGCGTTCACAAGATTGTGTTGGACTCCGCCGACGAGCCGCAGACGGTCCCCGCCCGACGCCTTTACTGATCGCCAAATCCCCCTTACTTTCTGATTTTTCTTCTTTTCAAGCCATGGGGATAAAAATCCAGTTGTCAAACAATATCACTATATCGCTCTTTATTTGTTTGTTTTTTTTTCTGGATTTTTTCATAATTAAGTGAGACCTTAAAACCGGGCTAAAACAATTGTTAGAGAGGGAGAGGGAAGGAAAACGTGGGACGAGAAAGAGAGGCAAGGAGAGGAGGAAGAGAGGGGAGAATGTGGGTAAATTTGATGTAACAGGGATTTAATTGATACAAAACAAAAGAGTTTCCATAAAATGGATGTCTCACTTGGTATGTAGACCCTCTTCTCTCTTGATCCCTATCCCCTCCCCCCTCCTTTTTTCCCTCTTATTCATCGTTGTTCCTCTATATGGAACCCTGTTCTTTAAAAAATTTAACTGCTGTATGCACCTTTTAAATGGTTCTGTAAAGGAACCTTTTGGGTTCTCATATTTTTGAGAACCATTTTTGAGGGCTTCCATCTGAGGGTTCCATATAGAGGACAAAAAAAGTCTAAACCGTATTTTTTTTCTTAGAGTGGTGTGGCAAGCATCGCTGGGTTTGTACTATTTTGTTTGTATCATCTCATCTGGAGGTTGCCATTTTTATAGTTCCTCTTTCTCCGGCCCCTTTCCCCTTCCCCCTCGCTTTTTCAACAACAGTTTTGAAGTAGTTCCTATTGGAGAAGTAATTAATGATTATTCTCCATCTCAGGTCCAAGCTATGCAGTGGATACAGCCTGCCATCCAGTTTCTAGCCTTACAATCTGGCCATGCAAGACATCAACAAGGTCTTTTGATGCAGAGCCCTTTTTGGAGAGTCAGCATGCTTCTCAAAACCACCCCCAGACATCTCGCAGTTCTTGAGTAGGTGTGCTCTCACCAGATGGATTCTCCAAGTCATTTTGATAGTTCAGGTAACGGGAGTCTTAAAGCCCCGAACATTGGTTTTTTTGTACAAAATATTTTTAGTGGATAACCTAAATCAATATTATAACATTTTGTTATTAGCACATTTTTTTGAGATGCGCCCCCACTTTTTCAAAAAATTTGGAGATTTTTACAGACGATTTGCAAAAATTGGTAACTGGCCTAGTAACTATACCTGTGAATGATTACGCTCTGAAAATGTCTCTGTGTCACAAACGAAGGAATTTTGTATACTAGAATAATATTATTCGGGTGATCCCCTATAATATACAACGGCTGGTGGGAAACGGCCTTCCTCCAATGTGAAATAGCCGGGAAATAGCGGCCGTGTACCGAGCTATATACGCTCTCCTTATTTGTTTTAATAATTCAGGCAAGCCAAGTTAAAGGTTATTTTCTCGAGGTGGCACTATACAATCATCCATGGACGGACATAACGTAGCTTTCCATCCAGCTCTGCCGTTAAGTCCAATCTGGATCCCCCCAATTCTATTACAAAATCGCTTATTTTGTGATAAAATACGCATTTTTTTAGCATCTCGTTCGCAGGTGTAATTTCCTAGACAATTTACAACGAACTACTGTGCAAAAATAGTCAAATTTTGAAAATTTGGGGGCGCTCCTCAAAAAATATGCTATTATTGCTTTACTCGTTAATAGTGTGACAAAAAAAGTTTACTAAGTTTACCTAGTTTTTAAAAAAAAGTTAAACCTTCTCTCACTATCTTAAAAATGTGCGGAAGATTTACTGTTTGGGATTTTGCAAACACTATGTGAAAGTAATTAAAAAGTACTGATATTTCAGAAAAATGGGCAGAAACTTTCAATAGTATCTTGGCTTTAACTCTCAAACATCAATTTTCCCGGGGGGGGGCAGGGGGGGGGGGGGTTTTTGTTTGTTGATTTTCTTTATTTCTTTTTTTTTTTTTTTCTTTCTTTTTTTTTTTTGTTTTTTCTTTTTCTTTTTTTTTTTCTTTTACTTTTATTTTTAGGAGGAGGGCGCACTCACATTGAAATTGGATATTGGTGTAATGCTGGCGCTTTTCAAAACCCATGGCATTCAGTGAAACAGGGGACTCCAATAATGGGGTCTTTAGGTGAGAGATGACCAAATGCTCCAAATAAGAGGGTTTCGGTGACAAATTTGCAAAATTTTCAAAAGGGGTCTTTGATGAAAATTTGCATTTTTATATTATAATATGGGTCTTCAGTGACCGTAGTCAAATTTTTAAAAAGTCGTGGGCTCTTGGGTGAGATTTTCAAATATGGGTTCCATTGGGTGACCATGATGCTGAAAGGGGTTCTAACAGCTTACTAGGCCTACATGTCACCTCCAAAATAGGAGTCTAACCTCTCCCCCCCCCCCCCCCCCCCCCCCATGGTTCAATTTCTTTTTTATGGATAACATTTTCGCTTGATGGAAACAATGGCAGTGGTTTCAGTGGTATATTGAGTATTTTTTCAGACTAGAGTGCTCTCAGCTCACCAGATGGACTTTCCAATCATTTGATTAGTTCAGGTAAACAGTCCCCTAAATGAAGCTAAAAGTTCCCGGTAAAACAAGCTTAAAACATCAAACAAAGGTAATTTTTAAAAAGTTCAACTTCCTATCTAAAAGAATGTGGGGGGGGGGGTCTGTGGGGAATTTTTGCAAAACAACAATTGAAAGTCATTAAAGACACTGTCAGTGAGTACCCGAAAGAGTACAAAATATTTTTGAAACTTTACAACCGAATATCTTAAGGGGGGGGTTGGTATTGGGTCTGCCATTTGTAATAATTGTTCCATTTATGAAAATGAGATAATTTTTTTTTTTAAAAACAAAGGCAGTTATAATTGTTGTAGATTTAATCTACAAAAGCTTTTTAGTTTCTATCGCAATCGGACATTCTGTTCCCGAGATCTGGCTGATCAAAGTGGAAGCAGTGTACGCGAAATTTGCCAAAACGCATAGTCTCCTATACTCACTGCTTGAATATAGAGCGGACTGTTGCGGGTTTATTGCCAGTTGTTTACAAACTAAAACCTAAACCTCATGCTCTGAAATAAAGGCAAAATAAAAAAAGCTTAAGGGGGAAAATTAAAAATATTTTTAAAAAAAAAAAAAAAAAAAAAAAAAAAAAAAAAAAAAGAAAAAAAAAAAAAAAACAAAACGATTTTTTTTTTTTTTTTTTTTTTAAACAAATTATGTAATATATAATTTTTTATTAACAATTTCAAAAACATCCTCATATTACCATGATTTTCATCGAAAAGAATGAAGCGGACAACAAGCCACATTATATAATTCATCAGTAAAGTGTGCCAATTTTGGTGGCCATGAAGTCATTTGGCACCAAAAAAGAGACACTCCTGATGAATTGCGAATTCAGGCGAATTTTTTAAAAAATAATTGTGGTGGTCAATGACTTCAGTTCCTGTAACGAAACAGAACAAAGGTCTGAAAACACGCCTAAAAACTTACAGCATTCGTTTAGTTAAATTTATCAAGCCCGCCAATCATACGTGGACTCTCAGTTTTTCTTGTTACTTGACACTTCAGAAGGGGATTTTAGTGTAAACGATTGCTTGTAATGTTTAGCAAAAACGGCAACGTGAATTTAAATGGCGATGACCTGCAGCAGAAGACAGCCGCATAAAGGCTGTCGATCAAAAATTTTCACCTTTGGCGGCAATTTTCGCATAACACCCTCCGCCTCATTTTTGTTCCGACGATATCCTGCTACCTTCCTCTTCTTAAGGTTTACTTTCATGTAAAAATGGTAGGTTTAACCTCACCGTATATTCATGGCAGTGGGCACAGACGCCGGCTTTTCTAAAATCAGATCGTGAATGCAGACGATGTAAGTGTGACGTCATGGCTAGCTGAGTCGTCTTTTCATGCATTTCTCGCTGAGCAAAGGGTGCCAATTTAAATTCAAGGCTCATTGCCTATACTTTAATCATGTGAACAATTAAATGGGTTTATTTAAAAGATATTTTAAAAGATATTATTTATAAACCCATTTAAAAAAAAACAAACGCTTTTTTTTTTGGCTAAGTCCGAAGTAAATAACTACTTATATTATTTTTGTCATAATTTAAAGATAATTAATGTATGGGGTAGGATCTTTTTTATGTATTTTAATTGTTGTCTCACCCTGCGATATTTAAGAAAATTATTTTAAAAATTATTACGGACAATGGATGCACCGATATCGATAATTCTTGGCATTAATATTAATGATATTCAGTATAAATGAAATTTAAAAAAATTGGTTAATCCATAGTTCAACATCAAACGCCTCAAATTTTGTCTAAATTGTTTCGGAGGTATATAACTCGGTTCGTTAAAATACGCAACAACCAAAACGAAAACGAATGTACTAGAGACCGCTACATGCTATGCACATGAATTTGGCACACATATTGAGCACATATAGGGCTAGTGACATCCAATGAAAGCCGTATTTTTAAGACTAGGAGTGCTCTCACCAGATGGACTTTCCAAGTCATTTGATTTTCAGGTAACAGTCCTAAAAATGAATGCTAAAAAGTTACCTTAAACAAGCTTAAACAATTCACAACAAAGTTAATTTTTTAAAAGTTCAACTTCTATCTAAAAGATGTGGAGGGGGGGGGTCTGTGGGAATTTTTGCAAAACAATCACATATGAAGTAATTAAGACACTATCAGTTGCTTCCCCGAAAGAGACAAAATATTTGAAACTTGCACGACTAGCTTAAGGGGGGGGGGGGTATGGGGTCTGCATATGTATAATTGTTCCATTTATGAAACTGAGATAATACGAGGCTGACTTGTGTAGATTGAATCTACTCAAAATGCTTTTTATTCGATCGCATGGACATTCGTTCCCGAGATATGGGCTGTATCAAAGTGAAGCAGTGTACGCAAACTTTGCCAAAACGCATATCTCCTATACTCAACGAGCTTGAATAAATAGAGTCGTGACTGTTGGCATGGGTTATTGCCAGGTTTGTTTACAACTAACCTAAACCTCATGCTCTGAATAAAGGCAAAATAAAAACGTCACCAAGTAACTATTATTTTTAGAAAATGTACTTATTTGTTCACAGGAAATCGTGGTTATTTAATAATATATATTTTTATTTACAATTTCAATAAACAATCCTTACATTACCATGTTTTCCTCGAAAGGAATGAAGCGACAACACCTAACTTATAATAAATTCATTCAGGAAAAGTGTTGCCAATTTTGGTGCCCATGAGTCAGTTTTTGGGGCACCAAAATAGAGAACACTTCCCTGAATGAATTTGCTGAATTCAGGCGAATTTTTTGTTTGTGGTCATATACTTAAGTTATGTAACGAAACAACAAGGTGTGGAACACGCTAAAACTTACAGAATGGTTTTAGTTAATCTTATCAAGCCCGCCAATCATACGTGGGACGCTCAGTTTTTCTTGTTACTTGACACTTCAGAAGGGGATTTTTGTGTACGATTGCTGGTAATGTGTTTGCAAACGGCAACTTGAATTTAAGCTGGCGATGAGCCTGGCAGGGCAGAAGACGCAGCATAAGGCTGTCCGATCAAATTTCACCTTTGCGGCAATTTCCTCCATAACACCTCGCCTATTTTTTGTTCCGCATATTCCCTACCTTTCTGTAAGGTAGTTTTCATGTAAAATGGTGTTTTACCTCACCGATATTCAGTGCAGTGGTCCAACGCCGTCTTCATAAATCAGAATCGTTGATGGCATACGATGTAAGTGTGAACGTCCCATGGCTAGCTGAGTCCCGGTTTCATTTTCTCGCTGAGCAGGGTGCTCTAATTTAATCAAGCTCGTTGCCTATACTTTATCTGTGAACATTTAAATGGGTTATATTTAGATATTTTAAAAGATATTCTTTATACGCCATTTAACGCTTTTTTTTTGGCTAAGTCGAGTAAATAATACTTATATATTTTGTCCATATTTAAAGTAATTAATGTATGGGGTAGTGGATTTTTTTGTATTTATTGTGTTCTCACCCGGCGAATTTAAGAAATTAATTTTAAAATTATTAAGGACACTGGGATGCACCGATTTCGATACTTCTTGCATTAATAATTTGATATTCAGTATAAATGAAATTTAAAAAAAAATCCATCTTCACATCAAAACCTCCCTCACTTTTGTCTAAATGTTTCGAGGTATATAACTCTTTTCGTTAACATACCACAACCAAACAAAACGAATGTAACAAAAAAAAAAAAAAGAAATAGAGAACGTACATGCTATGCACATGAAATTGGCACACATATTGAGCACATTTGGCTAGTGAACCATGAAGCCGATTTTCAAAATTGAATATGCCAATTCAAATTACGCCATAAATTATGTGATTGGTCGATTTGCCGGTTTCCATGGCAACGGGATCACAAATCCGGCTTCATGGTTCCTGCGATTAGCCCCCTGACAGGCCCCCAAGTTTCGTCCCAGGTACTTGGTTTAGTTTTTAGTTAGTTCGTTCTATGTTTAGCACCAATCAGAGGCGTTACGTGGTTACCATGGCAATCAGTGCAAAAATTGACATGATTTTAAAACTTTGTGACATGGGCTACAATATGATTTAACTATGTATATACCACTATTTAGGAAAATCAGAAAAATCACTTCAAATTCACTGCGTCGACCCCATACCCCCCCCCCTTAAAAGTGAAGGATAAATCTCTAG
Organism: Ophioderma brevispina; assembly: GCA_023653785.1. Classification (NCBI taxonomy): domain Eukaryota; kingdom Metazoa; phylum Echinodermata; class Ophiuroidea; order Amphilepidida; family Ophiodermatidae; genus Ophioderma; species Ophioderma brevispina. The sequence continues at coordinate 6,742 of JAMKCH010049072.1, read as the reverse complement.
AATTCTCATAAGTTATTTTTTTCAACTGGAATTTGTCAGAAAGGACGAAACACAGTTTTGCTAGATATGAATCGCATTCATTTACGTGTTGTAAAAGGGTCCGAACGGACAGTCATGACTAAAATCTCTGATTTTGTCCTTATTAGGTGGATTTCATTCTTACTACTTTCAGGGTGTGTTCGGTACCCATTCTCATTAAGACATCAAAACCTGATTTTGATGATTTTTTTGATTTCCTGTATGGGAATCACTGATAGTGCCATAAAAGTAACAATATTTATCCCGAACTTTAATATATATTGGCTAACTCTCAAACTTATAAATTTCCCCGGGGGGGGGGGGGCATTTCAAAATTTTCCCACAAAAATAATATGGGGCTTTGAGGACATTGTCAATTTTCAAAAGTAGTGGTTCTTTGGGGAGATTTCAAAAAATAATGGGGCATTGGGTGACCATGATGCTGAAATAGGGTTTTAACATTCCTGTACACTGACATGGGTCATTTCTTTTGATGGCTCCTTTCCTTGATGGAAGACTGCTACTGGTTGATATGTAAATAATTGAGAATTTTTAGGTCAGAAAATCCAATTATCTTTCAGGTAATGGATACTGTCAGATCTGAGGCTATCGTATCTGTTTTCATCACCAAGAAATCACTGTGTAAGAGGGCATACTGTGACCTGGTGAATCTGGGACCAATACAGATGGCTACAAGGAACAAGGTAAGCAAATGCACTCTAATATGGCAAAAGAATGTATCTTATTTGTAGTATATGAACATAATACTCCCATTTACTGTGGGATTTCTATAACTTTCAACTTCAGTTACACTTATGAACCATTGGCAAAATGGAGCATCTGTCTTCAAATTTCTAGCTTTACATTCTTTTCCCGTTACTTATCTAAAAGGTAAAATTGGCAGTCACCCCCGCCACCACCACCACCCGACACCACCCCTAATTGGCCTAAGTATGATAGTACATCTGAATTGAAGTTTGTAATATAGTATTTTCTGACAAAAAATGCACCTAAATGGCAAAAAGATAGGTATTGTCAGGGGCGGATTTAGGGGGGGGGGCGTCCTTGGTGTGCGCCCCCTATTTTTTGCAGACTATAGGGCGCCCGGCGCAGCGCATTGTAGATATATGAAAATGCCCTTTTTACGCACGGGTGCCATGTAGTTGTTGAAGAATGATGGTATAGCAGGGTGCCGGATGCCTTATCGAAACGACGCTGTTATAACTCGCAATTCCCCCCCCCCCAGCTGTTCAGAATTTCGGGCTGAGTGGGGAAAAATTTGAGTCTACCCGGCGAACGTAGCGAGCCAGAAAATTTAGCGTCTCCTCTGTTGAGAAATCCTGGATCCGCCCCTGATTGTCAGTTATATGATGCATTCTTTTGCCAAAATAATAATTAGTTTCATTTTATCTGATTTTGAATGTAATATCAATTTGCTCATTAACATACTTAGCGCTCTGTTCAAAGGTCAAGCATGAAGCTGAAATGAAACTCTGCAGTGGGCTCTTCTATTTGAAATCCACACTCTCTGTGGAAAATTTCAATTTGACCAAAATTTTTCATGGATGGGGTGTGTATCTCACAATGCACCAGTTTTGGATAATTTCACCTCAATAGTGGCATAACCAGACATTTGCAAATGGGGAAAGGGGGTGGGACAGGAGGGGTGCAGAGGCATTTTCTGAGGGGGCAAATTTGGGTCCTTCTCCATAGACACTGTACAAATGGTCAGTTTATTTGGGGGGTTGGCGGGGGGGGGGCAAGGATTCTGAGAAGCTGGGCACAAACCTCCCCCTCACTGGTTACGCCACTGCACCTCATTGGTTCATAACACCCTCTGAGTGTGTATTTCAATTAACATCATTCAATGGGCTATTCCATTTGGAATCTATAACCCTGGAAGACTTTAAAATCATTAGGTAAAACAATGTCTTCCATATTGGGAGTAGGGGGTGGGGTAGTATATTTCAAATGAAGTTACTCAATGGGCTTTTCCATTTGATATCCATACTCCCTGTGGAAGACTTCACTTAAATCTGTTACAGAGGGAGTGCAGATTTTAAGTGGAACAGCTCACTATGTTTTTTTTTTTAAATGAGTTTGTACCCTGGGTAAAAGGTAGACTTTGTACATTGGATAAGAAGTGGACTTGAGTAAATTACAGAAGATTGATAATGTAACACTGATATCGATTACTCTAATGCATGAAATATTTTGCATACAAGAAACTTTCGCAATTTTTTAGATTAAGTGGTGGATGCATATTTTATGCATACAGCATATTTTATTTTCTGTAAATATGTCTGATTTTGTGAAAGTGTTTTTGCTAAAAACAGTGGTTGTTAGCCAATTCTGCAAAAGTATCCTGTTGGCAAAATATATAATTACACTTTTCAGTGCCTCAAAGTCATTTATGCAGTGACACTACTACAAAACTTTTTTTTCCAGGTGAATTAACGCTAAGGAGAAAAATCATGAAATAGTGCACAATTTCTTCACTTTTGTAATTTTGGGCTTATTTCAGGAGAGGGGGGGACCTCCCTTTCGTGTCCCCTTCAGCCACCACAATGTTAAAAGATCTCTGAGCGATTATGGTTGCCTTCCCAATATTTTGGGTCCATTTTTTCATCACCCATTTGGCATTGTACTCCAGTGGGCAGGACGTCGAAAACAGGTCGAGAATTTTTTAGAAATTTATGTCAAAATGCAATTGAATTTTATGCTAGAATGACATTGAATCAGTTTGCATTTTCCGATGCAAATTCTAAAATACTCTTGACCTGTCTTTAACACACCATTATTGTGGTCCTGCTGGGTAAGTGCTGCTATTTTTGGTCAAGGTTTTAATTAATTTTGTACGCACAAAAATACACATTAATGTTTTTGGAAAATGTTTACACATTTTTCCCCTCATAAAACCTCTGCAATTTCTGAAAAAAATTTCCTAAAAGATCCTATCAAAAACACATTCTCTCACCCAATGACATCTATTTTATTATTTTACCATATGAATGCCTCTTAGTTGAAAGTCTAAACTTTGTAACCATTTTGTAAGGGAATTTTTAGCACCCTATAAATATTTAAACAACTTGCTTGCAATTTTGCTCTTGTTACAAAGGCATCACATTCCCCTCAGGCCCAACACAAACCTCACTGGTACGCAAGCTTTTTGTAGAACGGCATCAAACCGAAATGAATAGAATACTTTGAAGCCCATGGACTGGCACAAAGTTGGGTGACCCCGAGAAGTCAATGGCATTGCAAGCATGTTCTGTCAGGATCGCACCCCCGAAGACCCTCTCCTCGTTGGATCCGTCAAATCCAACATGTTCACGTGAAGCATCGTCAGGTTTGGCAGCTTTGGCCAAAGTGTGTTCTCATGATCCCAAGGGCCAAGCCCACCTAATATCCACTTTGAGTCACCAAATCCATACATTACAGCAATTGTTGATGGAAGAATGAAGGTTGGTTACAGAACCAATCAGATCAAATCGTGGTGGCCATTTGGTGTCAATTCCTTTGGATTCGGTTTGGTTCAATGTCCACATATGTGTGAGAGCAAGCAGATTGAAACCGGCAACACCACCTGGAGAATCCAAAATCCCACGACTGGTGACTTTTCAGGAAGAACTCCTGAATGAGCAGTGACAAGACATTGGAGCATGCATCCCAGCAATAGCTCAGACCAAGAGCTTCTGGCCTTAATGGATGGCATCGCCTTTGCCTCTGCACAAAGCATGCTGTATAGAGGCTATGGGATCCGGGGGAGAAAAGTTTGAAGACAAGAGATTGGAAAGAAGGGCTGGTCAAAGTGTTGGAGGAGAGAAGAGGCCATGTGGTACGTTTGCCATCAGTCTAGTCAGTTGTTGTATGTAGGTTTCTGGCACGAAATACTTGTGATTGAGAGATATCACGTTCAAAAGCCTTGATCAGAGTGAATGTGGCCAATGATTCTAAGAGCTTAGCTCTAGGAGTCATAAAGACACTGGCCATTCCAAAATTGGGCCCTTCTTCAGAAATTTTACTAGTAGTTATAAGGTTAGATTTGTTGAATTAATTTGATGTAATAGTGTTGATGGACAGTTGTTATATCAAGCTGCTCGGGTGGATGCTGGGGGGGGGGGGGTTGTAGCCTCTGCATAATCCTAGATAGAAACCCCTCGGATCCCCAAGGATTCTGCCATTCTCCACGGATGCATGTTGCTTTGTCATCTATTCAGAAATGATTATTGCTATTTGAGTGCAACAGCATCAGTTCATGTCTTTTTTCATGTCTATAGGAAGGGCAAATCCCTTACCCTTGAAACAATGCGACCCAATAACTCCCAATATCCATTGTCGTTGTCTTTTAGGTATGTTTTCCTCTGTATGGATCACATTGGCCTGGCATGGACGTACCTCATGTGGATACACCATTCCAACGACTCCATTGAAAGGTCGCACAAAGTCATTCAGCTGTCGCAAAGACGTCGATGTTTACACTGCTGACCAATGCCATCTGCAGAGTAAAACACCTACGCTGAACACTTGTAGGCATAGCTAGTTGCCATTAAGCCAAGCCTTGATGGGTACTGTACAATTTTGTGATTCACTGATCTGAACCAAAGTTTAATTCGAAAATAATTTTTAATTAACATATTTGTTATTTTCACTATCTCCCTTTATTTTCTATCTCTATATCTGGGTTTCAAAATTACAAACGCAGAATTGGACAGAAATGGATTTGGCAAACCAGTTAAAACCATTTTGAATCCATCCTGGGAAAGGGGGAAGGGATAGCCTGTACATGAGCCTGAGGTGACCCTAGGCCTGAGACAAGATGGATGAAATGGTACCCGATCTGAGACCAGATCTGTGTCAAATTGATACGTCTTGAGACTGCCGACTGTTCAAATGGATACCATATACGAGACCATTGAGCCATGTTTTTGTACTGGTTCATCCAGTTTTAAAGCATGCTAGAAAACCAGAAATCATAATTCTAACAGTTTTGCTAAATTGATACCCTATCTGAGACTAAATATATTGATACCCTTGAGACTGATAGAGACAAAGATCAAATTTGATACCCAATATTGCAAGTCTCAATTCTTTTGTAGCTTCAGGTGACTACCTGATCAGAATACCCAGTTGTATTAGGTCCCCCCCCACTCCAGAATCCGTCAAGAAGAATCTAGTTTTGCTATTGGTGAATCTGTGGCGTACCGAGGCAGTCGACCTGAGGATATTGTCAAGCTTTCCAAATCGTCCTGCAGAGGTCGAAAAATTTCCATTGGTACACCATAGGACCAAAAAATTCTTAAAGTCGTCTCGGTGAATTGTTCCAATCAAGTCAAACTTGACGAATGCTCGCATAGCGTGCAAAAGTCGCCAAATTTACTTTAATTTTACCCAATTTGGCTGAAAATTGTCAAAATTCCCCAAGAAGAGGGATGAAAATGCATATTTTGGTCCATATCGTCCCGCGTTTTTTCGAACAGAGGGGGAAACTTGCCCCCCTGCCCCACGGTTGGTATGCCACTGGTGGAAATTAATCATATGCAGACCCCAAAACACATTTAGCATAACGAGTGGAAAAAGTTTAGTATGTCTTGTCAATGTCATTTAGGTTGCCCTAGTGGACTGCTTAAAGAACTAGGCTTGGAACCAGATGGTATCATTGGCCATTCAGTTGGCGAGCTTGGATGTGCATATGCTGATGGAGGTTGACTGCGCCGAGGTATGGAAAAAACCTTGGTGTTGGCGCATACTTGGAGAGGGCGTTGTGTGCGAGAGTGCAAATTGCCCTCTGGTGCAATGGCAGCAGTAGTAAGAAGACAAATCTGATGCAATTATCAAAAAATGCTTTAAACCAGTAATCTTCTGTACTATAATGGAACTTTTACTGCTTGTATAAACCAATGAGTTTTACACTATTTAAGATAACATAGATATATTAACTTATTTACGCATTTATGGGCTGCGTTGGAAATTTTAAGAAAACATCGTGGGCAGAAAAACACCAATGCATTTCAGTACATACTGATTATAAAGGGCACAGCAAAAATTTACATTTGTGTGCTGCTAGGCTACAGGAACAACCTGTGTAGTTTATCCGACATAACCTAGAAAGCATGATTTCAGTCTTTAAGCGTCTTTCGAGTTATTACGGAGCAGGACTCCTTCCAGTTTGAGAGTTTGATGCCATGCCATAGGTGACTTTGACTTTTTTTGCAGGAAATGAAGTCTAGTACAGGTCTTCCTTGATTTTTTCTTTAGCAACAAACATTTCCTCCAGAAAATTCTTTGTTTTCTATTGAGTTTTTGCATGTTTGTTATCAGTTCAGAAGAAAGCGTACAATACGATACATACAAGTAAGTACATAAGTCAAAATTTTCCACAATGCAATGCAACTTTTTAAAGAAATACCTTAGGTTTTAACATTTCACTCCGGACAGTTTATTTTTTTTTTTAGCAGTTCTGAAGCTGTCAATCAATATCACTACATAAGGTTTAAAGCTTATCAAAAAATTTATGTGCGATTTTTGATATCGTTTTTCAATACAGATATTAATTTAAAAATTGGATATGACTCATCCGTAACATTTTTTTCAATAAAAAAATTCAACACATGAAATCACCAATTTTGACACATAGCATTTGTTTATAAATGTTTTTTGGCATCAGTTCTGAAATTTGTATCCTTCCCCATCTCAAAAGTCAAAAAAAGCTAAAAAATTAAAA